>JASCZW010005270.1:0-27500 GCA_034211315.2 Aedes japonicus
CGGTAGCTAAACAAATGATACAACTTTTAGAGTACTGAAATTGCTTGCGTTAGTTGGCCTGGCTTTTGTAAAAAAATAGGCCACTTTTCAAAATGTTGTTTTCCCTCTGGTTGGGGCAGACAAAAAAAGCATTTCATAACAGCGTTTGAAAGGAATTTTATTAATGCATATCATAACTGAAAACTGGAGATAGTTTATTTTTAAAATTACGTGAAACACATTTGAAAAGGTCGTAATTTTATGAGAAAATCGTGAAAAACTCGCTAATAAGAAGAGATATTGTATATTTTCAAGATTTGACTAATTATTCACATAGATCTACAATTGGAGGATAATTGAAAAGGCTACTAAAGACATCTAAGCCCCTCGTATCTTTGTCGAATTATATGACTTCATTATCACATTTCAATCATATGTTATTTTAATTTTACAATAACACGCACACACATTATTTTGACAACAATGGAATGTTGTTGGTTGGTTTTTATGAACGTTGAAATAAAAACTTGCTGAAATGAAGGTATACAATCTTTGGTAAAATTGTCACCTATTTAATTTCAAACAACATTACTAACAAAACATTTTTGTAGCTTTTTAATAAACCGATTTAGAACAATTTCTCTAGATAACTTAGGGTGTCCCTTCAACAAAAAACAAGTTTTTTGCTCTAACTTTTTTATTTCAAATTTACTAACAAATTTGTCTTCATATGAGTCTTTAAAGATGAAACTTTTGACTTATGAAACTTGCAAATACCTTACCGATACCTTACCGATAGTGAGTTATTAACGGTTTTCTTATAAAATTACGATCTTTTCAAATGTGTTTTACTCAATTTAAAAAATTATCTTTCACCAGTTTTCGGATATGATATGCAATAAAACAAATCCTTTCAAACGCTCTTAAGAATTTTTTTTTGTTACGCTTGAAACTATCTTTTTTTTTTACAAAAACCATAATAACTTTTGTTAGGCATACGATAGCGACAATTTCGGTACTCCAAAAGTTGTTTCTTTTATTGTTTTAGAATAGATGGGAAGATAACTTTGCTAAACAATTGAAAATAAAAATATTAGAAACAAAATAACTGATTTTTATAGAGACAACCTAAACTACTGTAGATAAAACATTTCTATAATTCGGTCAATTCAAAAGCTATAGAAAAAATTATTCAATCAAAGTTGCTTAAAATTGCTTAACCTACAAACTTTTTTTTGAAGGAGATATGGCTTTATTAATGCAAATAAAAACAGTTTGATTTACGATTTCCCCGAAAACAAGGACCACCCTAGTTTTCATTTACACCAAAAGAAGGGCCTCAACAACTTTAAAAAAGACAATTTTGCTCCAAAACTTAGGCGGAAAATGTATCTTTCCAGCTAAGTTCGCATTCTGGACCACTCCATGAAATTTTCTGCACTACAACTTTGCCCAATTATGTAAACGTCTATTTCTGCAAATAAATAAGTTACTTTTTGTATTTTTGTGAAAATTGGGACCACCCTAATTTTAATCAATATCAAAAAATGGGCCTTCGTTTTTATTTCAAGTTTCACCACCATTTTTTTGAAGGTTAAAAATTGACCGATTTAGAGCAACTTTTCCCTCGACAACTTAGGGTGTACCATAAAAAAAGAGTATTTCTGTCCTAACTTTTTTATTTCAATTTCCATTGTAAAATTGTGATTAGACGAGTTGTAGAGCTTGAAGGCGCGTAGTTTGATATATTAACTTTCACTTTCACTTTTTTTTATTTATTTTTTTTATTTAAACACTATTTAAAAAAAAAACTTTTTGAACGTATTAGTAGAACGATTGTGATTGGGAAACTAGGAGAATTTAAAATTTAACACTTCATTTGATCACTTTTTAAAAAATAAAAAATTAAACCTTGAAACACTTTTTTAAATTTTCGCTAGTAATCGCGAGCAAATTCCATTTAATTCCACTATGAGCTTATCTTTTGACAGATAGGCCTATTTCGTCTGCTACTTGCCTGTAAGTAGCAGACGAAATAGATCTATCTGTCAGACAAGCTCATAGTGGAATTAAATGGAATTGCTCGCGATATTAGCGAAATGTAAAAAGTGTTTCAGGTTTAATTTTTATTTTTAAAAGTGATCAAATGAAGTGTTAAATTTTAAATTCTCCTAGTTTCCCAATCATATATTAACTTTGCCGCTAGCTTTTACCAATCAATACTTCTAAAACCATCCCAGATTCAAATGTAATTTTCTCAAGATACAGAAATAATATATCTCTAGTTTTTACATATGTTAAACCATATAAATTGCCCTTTCAAATAACGTCTCTAATTTTTGTTTTTGCCCCAATCAAAGAAATCAACATTTGAAAAGGGTGTTATTTTAGAAAAATTTCAATAACTATTGATTGGTTGAAGCTAGCGGCAAAATTTGTATACCAAGTTTGAACCAACTTTGAAAGTTCTAAAACTCGTCGGAACACAACTTTACGGTGAGAATTGAAATAAAAAAGTTAGGGCAAAAAAACCATTTTTTTATGGTACACCCTAAGTTGATGAGGGAAAATTGCTCAAAATCGGTCAATTTTCAAGCTACAAAAAAATGTATATTTGAAAATTCCATGAAAGTTTTTGCGCTTCAACTTTGCCCAAGAATGTAAACGTCTATTTCTGCAAATAAAAATGTTAGTTTTTGTATTTCCGTGAAAATGGGGACCACCCTAATTTTAATTAACATAAAAAATGGGCCTTAGTGATACGAATCATGTTGTACAACATCACTTTGCTGTAAAGTTTCAAGTTTAAGCGCTGGGACCATGTTTCCTCGTTACTTCGTGATCTGAACCATAGTGCACTGTGCAACGGAAGCAAAATAGGGTAACGGGGTGTAATGTTAGCCTAGCTTCTTCATTTGATCTCTGTAGCGATAATAAAAAAAAAACTTCGCTGCCATAAGGATTACCGATGTATTCAGAAGCAATTGAGACAATATTAATCAATTCATAGTGGTTCACTTCCACGTAATTTTGGATTTCCTCAACTTTTTAGACACCATGATTTCACTGGTTAAGCTGAACATGTTATCTCTTCGATCTTCGAATGATCTTCATTTGGCTAAATTGAATTGATTAACCGAGTAAGGTAACCTACACAGAAACAAAAGCGTGCCCGAAAATGAAAACGGACCGTGATCTATTTAGTTCACGGTTTTCAGGATTTTCACCTTTAAATGTGACTTAGTTCATGATTGCGTGATTTAGTTCCAGATATATTTTTGCTTGTATTCGAATTCATGACTGCAGTCCACGGATTTAGGCACGGATTTTTTTCCGTGTACAGATAATAGTCACAGTTTATAAACTAACTGTTGACATAGATAAAATAACAATTATTTGACAAAAAATCCGTAGACCCAATGTTAGGGACATCTTTGTTTCTCGGTTTCCAACGATGGTCCTGTTGTGTTAATAATCTGTGATTTTGTAATTATATATTGTTCAAGTGGCACAAATAATTGAAATGAAATTTTGTGTAGAAAGAAATATAATATTTTCACTATCGTATGGTGGATAAATCATATGCAAAAATCACTTAAGTGTTTCAATGCAGTTTTACTTAAGCTTGTTTCGTGAAATTTTGCAGGGTAAAGCCTTAAATCAGAAAATAAGATAAAAAAAACTACAAGGGGCCGTTCCTTGTGGTTGTATGCAAAGGCAACGTAGGACTACGTAGCAATGTGTAATGAGTATCCTTATCATTTGTTTCAACATTTCGTGACGGTTCTCTTTTGTAAAATTTCTATTTGGCATCTGCTCTTGGCATAAGCTTGGTTTATGTTCGCATTTCGAAATTATATAGAGACCGTTTAAATTTACGAGCCATATTTGAAATTGTACCAAAGATTTAAGATATGCGGCAAAGGGAAAGCTGACATTTTTTAAGCCAACGCTTGCTTCCAATTGATTAGAATTTGGAACGGTGTGTTAGACATATTCCTATCTAAACAAGCTATTTAGCTGGGAAAAACAAATTGGTTGTCCTCAAAAGGACAGATTTTAAATAGTCCATGTTTGATCGATCTTTTTTGGACTTGTCGTATCACATCTTTACTAATATTGTGATGCAATTCATTAGTATTCGCAGCAATACTAGCGTCATATTTGCTAGAGTTGTGAGCAGATTATTGAAATCTACTCGCTGGCAACTGGCATCTAGCTGGTAACTTGTCATACTAATGTTGGTAGTGGTTTGCTTATCTCAATCCGACCGCCTTACCGAAAGATGGCTGTCCACACATAATTCGCTAGTGGTATCGTCAACCGACTGACTCCAAATTCACCACTGGCTTGGTTAACCGACTGCATAATCAGTGGATGGTTGCCAGAGCACCCTCCAGGGCACTTGTCACCTCCAGCTGCCACTTCAATACTGGCACATTGTCGCTCTGAACAGCTCCAAGGCTGCCGAGTGAATGGAGCATCTTGCGAAGGTTTACCCCTTTTATGTCGTTCCCTGTTGCATATGAGATCTCCCTTACTAACACATGAAGTCTGTGATAGGGGAATTTGGCATTTAGTAAATTTACTTTACAAAACGAAATTATAAGACATCACTTCATAATCGCGTTAGTTTAAATTGTTTTATGTTGACAATCAATAGTTTTTTATGTTGGCATCGACGCGAAATATTTCCGATCGGTTTTGAAATTAGTTTGAGAAACAAATGAGATATTAACATTCACAACCTGACCGCTTCTCGTGACGGTCGCAATAGGATTTTTTTTTTTTTGAATTATACTCCAATATAGAAAGTAAAGACGTAGTCTTACGTCAAAAGTTGTACGAAGACGACTGCATTTAATCATAAATCTATCGAATGGAACGAAGTTGCATCCTTTAATAGACCCAATTTAGTGCTTAGAAACCGACATTACATCCATTCCACTCGAAAGTTTCTGACCTTCTGAAATGAGTTTTGTAACTTTTTGTGAAACATACTACAACCCGTCGTATTCAACTTATCTTAGCTAGCGTATAATTAGTTGCTTTTTAGTTAGAGCGGAGGCCATTTGAACGGTAGTATCCATAATCTTTTACCAAGCTACCCCAGTGCAGGGTAGGAAAGGTGGAGGATACCCCTTTGACTGGTTAAAAGAATATGCAACCGAACGTGCTCTTATACTATCTATTGCTTTGATCTGGTTCTAGCGATTTGTGTGTTTCCGTCCCCCAATGCCTAACATGGGTGCGAAATTATCTGTTGCTGTTGGGTATATTTTTGGCATGCACAGATTATTTCACACATATTATTCCTCTCATCATACTACACTGAGGTAACAACTATCAAATTTATTTATTTTTTATTATTTTCTTTTTTTTTCCAAAAAGACCGTGCGTTTCGTATCATAAGTTTCTGCACAGTGCTCTTTCCTACAATTTTCACCGCTTTTGGATAATATTTCTTAAATTTTTCAACACTATCCGCGGGTTTCATGTGTTTTCTAAGCTTCATTTTCGCAGCATGTGTTTTCTCAGCTTCTCAGCTAAATTGAAAAATATGACCACATCAATTTAATTTGATTATAAACAACAGGACGCAGCCAAAAGTTTGTTGAATACTGTACTATTTTGAATTGACGGTTAGTCTTTAATGTATTTATAATTATCGGAACAGTCTATATTACCTACACAGGCAGAAAAAGCGATCACCAACTAAAGACTCTCAGATGCACTCGAGAAAGACCAGATATAACGACTTTTTCCCGTCCTTTTTTTTTGTACGAGCTTACGGTGATAAGGTCATGCCGGACTATTCGGAATGCGGTGCAACTGACGTTCGATGTTCTGTTGCTTGTTGGAGTGGTCCCATACTTTTTGTCGGATGATTCTAGTTACATACTTTTAGCGTATCGTTAACCAAAACGAAACCTGCTGCACACCTTTTCCCGAACTATTCAACTTCCCAGTGATCTCTCGTAGAAGCGTAGAGGATTTCTCGGATTCCTTCGAAGTGAGTATCACATCATCACGTTCCTTCTCATTCCATACTTGACCAGCGTTCGGGGACGGCCGCCGCCTGTATTGCTTTATAATTGGTCACCAGTTTGTACACATTGAGGATGTATGTTAGTCTCAAATAGAATCTGTTGGTTTTTTGTGTGAATACTGGCAATAAAGGAATAGCATCCGTAGGCGGTCTATCATGCTCAAGTTCATTCTCGTTTTGAATTACCAAGTGCTTCCCTGGGCAAGGGCTAACTTCTCCAAGGATTATTGGGTTTTCCTACAACAGGATGAAGCGCCATTTCGTCAAATCGAACCCAACGATGACTGATGGAAACATTGAGCTTTGGCCGATAGATATGTGGCCCCCTAGTAGTTCGGACCTTTGCTCATTGGATTATTTTATTTGAACGTATGTTGAAACACAAGTCTGCAAAACATCTCACCGTAGTTTGAAGACCCTGAGTTCTGTCATAACGCACACACGGCAGTCGATGTCGGAGGAGTACGTTCGAAAGGCGTGTTCTAGTTTTCGGCGTCACCTTGAGGATGTCATTGATGAAAATGGAGGCCAAATCGAGTAAATTTGTTTGAATGGACCTAATAAAGGTAAAATGGGATTCGAAGGAAATACCTTCGTCATGCCGCACCCCGTAGCATGAATTTCGAATCAATTTGGCTACAATCAGATACCCCTTGGTCTTCAAAAGAACTTACAGTATGTAAACAAAAGTTATCCACCCCTATCGACAAATCGCAATTTTCCTGTTTTGCGGTTGAAAATTTCAAAGGTTCAAAAAAAGTGATTCCATCTTACCAGCGGCGCGATCAGGACGTCCATCGAAGGAGGCAAGTCTTCGAATTGAAAGGGCTATCGTACACAAAGTTAAGCAAAACCGAGGTTGTATCAGCTCCCAAGTTGCAAAACAACTCGAAAATGAGTGCAAAATTGGCTTCATGAACATGGTCTTAAGAGCAGAGTGGCACTTAAGAAGCCATGGTTATCCGCGAAAAACATTTAAAAACGGCTTAAGTGGGCACAAGAGCACATTTCATGGACAATTGATGACTGGAAGTAGATCGCATTCTCAGATGAAACTAAAATAATGCTATTTGGTATCACAAGAAAATGGCGGAAGACCGGTTAAAGCACCATCATTAATTGTCAAATAACTCTGCCAGATTTTCCATTGTCTATGCAGATAGCGGTTCTGGCATGGTCTGGTGTTGGAGGTTGGCATCGTCTGGTGTTGAAAAGCTTGAATTCATTGACGGAATAATGTTAAAGGATGATAATCAGGACATATTGAAACGGAAACTTCCAGAAACTGTCCGAAAACTGAAAATGGGCCGAAAATACATATTCCAGCAATGTCGTCAATGAAGTCAATGAGTCAATGAACGAAAAATTGACGTTTTGGAGTGGCCAGCACAGTCACCTGACCTCAACCCAATAGAACATATGTGGTCTATTTTGAAAAAAAAAAAAAGGTTCAAGAACAACATCCAACAAGCATTCAGCAATTACGACAAGAAATTGTAACTGAATGGAACAAAATCACACCTTAAACGACTGCGATACACAGTGTTTATCTTCTTGTTACATTCAGTAAAATCAAGTGGAAGTGTGCAAACGCATTTTGAACGAACGGCAGCAAAATCCGAATTTATCGGTACGCGATCTTGCCAAGAAACTAAAACTGCCGAAAAGTACCGTGTTTTGTGTTTGCAAATCATTTGACCAGAGCTTGACTGTTGATCGGAAGATTGGAAGTGGAACAAATCGAAAAGTATGCTCCCGACAAATGGACAAGAAGGTGGTAGCAATTGTTGACAAAAATCCCAATTTCTCTGTGCAAAATGTGGCCCACAAATTTGGGAAGTCAAAATCATACGTACAAAAAATGAAAGAGAGCCAAGGACTAAAGGCGTACAAAGTGGAAAAGTGAAAAGGAAAATTTCACTGCAAAAAGTCGTGCTAAGGAGCATTACACCAATGTTTTGCAAACATTTTCTTGTATCATAATGGACGACGAAACATACGTACTTAAAGACTTTTAACGGCTTCCGGGTCTGGATTTTTATATCGCAATGCAAAGAAACGCTGCTATTATTTTGGTGTCCGAAATTTCACGTGGACAGGCCTTTTGGAAAACATGATGTCGCAAAAACTTGAAAACGTCATACTTGTAGCCTACCACATTTTCTTTTTCTATTTTCTTAAAAAGAAAACCTTATGTGGTGCTGAATTTCGATTCCTAAAGTTCTGAACTGCATAAACCAAATTAACCTGCAATTCCAACTCATTCATAAACAGCCAAATCGTCAACGGAACGACGTCATACATAATCCTTTACCGCTTCAGTAGCAATATTCTCGTGTCCCGATCGACGTCAGTGAAACAGGCGTTTGCCTGTCTTGGGATTCATTTTCCAACTAAACATGACCAAAAGTGTTTTCTTATTTAGTTTTTGCCCTGTTCAACTATCACCTCGACGCTAACCCAAGGATAGGGAAGATGGCGTGTGAGTCGTTTCTAACGCAAACGGAGAAAAGGCACAGTTCATAAAAAATGTAAACGCCAATCTAGACTGGCGCTTTTCGTAATGGCATTTGATGGCTACTAGTGCTGTTCATTTGGATCGAAATAGTTGAACAACGAACACACTTGTAACAAATCAGTTGAAATAACTCTTATGTGACCGAAGTTGGTCACAATCAAGTCGTTACGACCAACTAATACGGTTGTGTGTTGATTGGGAAAAAAAGTTCTTTTAAATCAGATGTTTGTGTTAATTTGTCGCTAAAACTGAAACAAGTACAACTGGCAACACTGGTCGCTTTTTTCATCCTTAATCGCTTGACAGCACGCCAACTCCCGGAGGGATACCCTTTTCCGGTATTGCCATCGTACTGCGTTCCTTTCATTAATGACAAGACGCTGTAGTTGGAGGCCTCGTGTATTGACTGTTTTCTTTGTGCCACTGGCGGTTTGCTTACCGATTCTGTGTAATGAACATAAATATGCCAGGGGTTCCTAAACTTTTGTCAATTGATATACCCATGAGATAAGATGCAATTAAACATTGAAAAATCGGTGAAAAAACTAGTTTTTCTATTAATTTACTCCCGGTGTAGAGAGGGTCGAATAACCACGCTTTTACAACGGTAGGGCACAATTTTGGACATACTCTTTTTTTGGCAATGTTTTGACTGGAATATGAACACTTCACTTGATCACTCTTAAAAAAAATTGAAACACTTTTTTAAACCATCACTAGTATCCCTATCCAATTCCTTCAAATTCCACTAGAAAAAGAGAAAAAGCTCCTTTGACAGATAGGCCTATTTCGTCTGCGACTTACAGACCTCTCCTCAGGGTCGAGTGCTCGAATGTTTTACTGATATTTCCAGTGTTTTTCGGTTCGAGGTCTTAGGTTGTGTTCAAATTCTGGATTCGAAGCTTAATTATGGGTGTAAGCAAGTTAACAACAAATCCACAAGAATTTTCTCCCCAAAAAGATCATTCAAACGATTCAATCGATAAGATCATTTTGTGAAAAAAATGCACGTTTTGTTGCTACCTTTCCCTATCCCAGACGTCAAAAAAGAATACAATCTCAAAATTAAAAAAATAAATAACAGCAACCCATGACTCGCGTCCCACTGATTGAGAAATGCTGAAAGCTTCCCTATAAAGCCCCAAACATCACCTCAATTTGTGTTCTTTCAGAGAATGTAAACACCAAACAAATGCGTCACTATGTGGCGTTTTATTTTGGGCTGCCATTACATTCGATCATCGTGTTCCCGTACACACGCAACTGTGCCGGTTGATGCCAATAAAAATGCTAGATTAACTGAGGGCTATTTTCGGAGCCTTGCGGTGAAGTCATTGATGTCAGCCAAGTGGCCCAAAGAGGCGGTGGGTGGTGACGTCAAGCTGCAGCCCAAAGCTCAGAAGAAAAAAAAAAAAGCTGATTTGCTGCTATATCTGAATTTCGGCTCGAGCACGAACGCTTCAAAACGATGACGTTGGTGGGTTGGTGAATAAATGATACATTCTTACATGTAGGTGGAATGTTGCTGTTACTCCTTTCGATATGTTTCTGCGTCAATTTTGCGTCACGCTCTACTATTATCGCGTATTTATCGATGTCAAACACATCGGGTCGTAAAACCGTGGAACATATTTCAACTGTCAAGATCGTAAATTTTCTTTTCACGTCAAATGCTAGCTGCCGTTTCGTTCGTTGTTACTTGTAAGAGAAAATGTTGAATTTAATTATGCATGGTCGCATCAACAACTTTAATTGTCTTTTTTGAAAGGATGTAGGGGTAACATTGACTTCGTCAACGTTGACTATTCTCGGCAACCGAGGTTGAAACCTCTAATTCTCTACTTTCTTCCTTCAAAACACTGAATATATTCATATAATCACTATTGAGCTTTAATTTGGTAACCTTTTAATAATAGAATTATAATCATCGAATGTGCTTCTTCAAGATATGTTCAATCAAAATGCTCATGTAAAGAACATTGAGTTCATTGTATGATTTTTTTAAAAGAATACCTTACAGAAAAACGAAAGACTGTATACCCAGCATGCTTATTCTATTTTTCTGTAACAAAACTTGAAACTTGTTACAACCTATCAAATTTTCGAGTAATTTCCATTTCAGTATTCGTTTATACTAATTTGATCTTTCTTATTTTTTACAGGTATGGAAACTAACGAATTGATTCTCCCTCAAACTCCCTGGTGCCTTAAGGTAAGATTGTGGAAATCGAGAATTATCCAGACAGGGACTATAAACAGTCTTGGAAAATCTGGAATCATCCCCCAATGCACTATGGCCGAGTCGAAGATGTAGAAGGAAATAATTGTAGAAGACCATATTAAAATTCAAGTACCAAGTCTATCTTATTTTATTTTAGGTTAGAAGAGGTTACACTCTTCTACAAAATCGTAGAATGTATTATTTACAGCAACTTAATCACAATTTTTGAACCACTGCATTCGACTGCAGTAGAGACATATCTAAAGTTTTCCTTAGGGGGCCTTTGAAAAAAATTGACTCGTTTTTTTCTGTTTTATTTCTCTCCATGTTATTTTGACGTAGAACTACGTCTTTGTTTTCTACACTGATGTACAATTTAAAGAAAAATTATCAATACGACCGTCACGAAAAATGGTCAGAATTTGAGCGTTAAAATCTCAGTCATTTCTCAAACAAAAATTATTTTTTTGTTACAATCGATCGGAAATATGTCTACGCATCAATTTCAGTAAAGATCAATGTTGATTTCGATTGAAAAATTCATAAATGTTAAGCCCTGTCCTAAATAAAAAGTATATTAACACCTTCAGGTCTAAGGATCCCAAAAGGAAAATAGCTGTATAAAATCACTGACTAAATAAAAGTGTACGCTGCTTCGGCAAATTTGTTCTACATCAATCTTTCTATCTGGAAAATAAAAAAAAAATAACTTAAGGCCTAATTGACGACCTAGAACAACCGGAATATGAAGAAGTTCAGGAAGAAAAAATAATGCCTTATTAATAGTATAAACCGTTGTTTTAGAATATGATACATATGCATACGTATTATCAATTTTTTGGTGATAACCATTAAATATTTTTGTATCTTTCTGGGATGTTCTAGGTCATCCAAACTGCACTTGCGGTCAGAACTTTAGATCTACAGTTTTAATAGTAGCTTTTTGGGCTATATAAGATTATGATATGTTTTCAAACATATTTAATGAACCTTTTGGGAGGTCAACAGTCATTATATGAAATTTTGTGATGTTCAAGGTCATCAAAACTGTCCTTGGGTTCTATAGCTTTTTGGGCAATAAAAGGTAACGCTACGTATTCAACCATATTCAGTGTCATCCAAACTGTCTTTGAGTTCAGAACATAAGATCTACAGTTGTAACAGTAGGTTTTTGGAGTATGCAAAGGGACAATATGTATTTAACAATAATCATTGAATAGTGTAGAACGTCAACAGACATAATTCTAAAATCTTGGGGTATTCTAGGTCATCCAAACTATCCTCAAGCTCAAAAGATAAGGCCTACAGTTGTAACAGTAGCTTTTTAGGCTATATAAGGTGACTATATGTATTCAAACATATTCAATGAATATTTTGGAAGGTCAGCAGTCAATATTTTATAACTTTCTGATCCTCTAGGTCATCCAATCTGTCCTCGGGTTGAGAACTTAAGATATACAGTTGTAACAGTTTTAAGCAATACAAAAATTCAATAAATATTCAAACATATTCAATTAGTATTATTAAAGGCCAACAAACACTAAAAAGTAATATGACAAACGCATTTTATACGAAAGGCAACTCAATTCAAATTTATCGGTACGCGATCTTGCCAAGAAAGTAAAACTAACAAAAAGTACCATTTTTTGTGTTTACGAACCATTTGACCAGGGTAAATCGAAAAGTATGCTCCCGACAAATGGATAAGAAGGTGCCTCGAGGCGGTAGCCATTATTGAGAAAAATCCAAATATCTCTATGCAAAATGTGGCTTGCAAAGTTGGGAAGTCAAAATCTTACGTTCAAAACGTGCAGCAGAGGCAAGGACTGTAGGCGTACCAAGTGAAAAATGTGCCCAACCGTGATGACAAGCAAAAGTTTATTGCAAAAAGCCGTGCTAAGGAGCTTCACACCAATTTTTTGCAAACATTTTCTTGTATCATTATGGACGACGAAACATACGTACTCGCAGGGCTGGTCACTATTTTGAGTCTAGTCACTAAAAAGTCACTATTTGCAGCCAAAAGTCACTAAAGTCACTATTTTTCGGAAAATGGTCACTAAAGTCACTATTTTCGTACCGCCGGTTGTAAAAAGTTTAAACTAGATGCGCTGGAGAACGCTGTCCCGCCTGAATGTCCTGGAAGACCTACTGACATAATTATGGGATATTCTATGCCAAACAAACCAATTTAACTTAGTATAGCCCATAAAGAAGTTTTGAAGGACAGTTTGAATGAGCTGAAACTAACAAGGTTATTCGATGATATCAGTAGACGTTTCAGAATATTAATTGAATATGTTTGAATATTTATCGTAGCTTTCTATAGCCCAAAAGGCTAGTTCTGAACTCAAGGTCAGTTTTGAACATCTCGAGATAATCTGCTAACTGGTGAGCTTACAGAAGCTTCACTGAATGTGTTTGAATGCATAGCGTAACCTTTCATAAATTATAAAGCTAACTTTACGACTATACATCCTAAATTCTGAACTCAAGGGCAGATTTGATGACCTAGAATATCCCAAGATATCTCATTATATCGGTTGACCTTCTAAAAGACTCACATAATTTGATCGAATACATATTGTTGCTTATTTTAGTCCAATAAACTGTAGATTTTAGGCTAAAATTCAAATCCTAAAATCTACTGCTGTAGGTCTTATGTTTTGAATTCCAGAAAAATTGGGTTAATCTAGAACATCCGAAGATTATCTCATAATGTCTGTTCTTCCAAAATATTCAATTTCGTTCTAGCAATAAATTACTGTCCACTGCTTGAGCCTCGCATGGAGATTAGAAATTATCTGCTTCTGACAAATATATTTGCATATTTTTTGTATTGCCTAAAATATAACATTGTATTGCCTAAAATTTACTGTTACAACTGTAAATCTTAAGTTCTGAATGCCAAGACAGTTTGGATGACCTAGACCATCCCAAAATTATCTTCTTGTGTATTTTACGTTCGAAAATATTCTCTGAATATGCTTGAATACGTGACGTTACTTTGCACAGCCCAAACTACTGTTACTATCGTAGATTTCAAGTTCTGAACTCCAGGACGGTTTGGATTACATAGAGGATCTCAAAGTTATAAAATAATGACTGTTGACCTTCCGAAAGGTTCATTGGATATTTTTTGTAATTACGTATGGTCACCATGTATAGCTCAAAAACCTACTTTTACAACTGCAGATCTTATGTTTTGAACTTAAGGACAGTTTGGAGTACCTAGAATATCCCAAGATCGTCGCATTACGTATGTTGGTCTTCCACTTTATTCAATCATTATTGTTAGATACATATTATCCCTTTGCACACTCTAAACACCTATTTTTACAACTGTAGATCATATGTTCTGAACACAAGGGCAGTTTGGATGATCTAGATCATCCCCGTGTATCACATGATGTTTTTTACCGTTCGAAAATATTCACTGAATATGGTTGAATACGTAGCGTAACTTTGTATAGCCCAAAAAGCTATAGTTACTACTGCAGATCTTAAGTTCTGAACTCAAGGACAGTTTGGATGACCTAGAACGTCATAACGTTATCTAAAATAACGCTTTGCAATATTACTAAGGCATTTATTTTTTTCCCTGAACTTCTTCATATTCAGGAATGGAAAAAAAAATTTGCTGAAGACAGTGTACACTTTTATTCAATCTTTGTGATTTTATACAGCCATTATCCTCTTTAGGTCCATATGACCCCTTAGGCCTGAAAGAGTTAATATACTTTTTAAGGCAAGGCTTAACATTTATTAATTTTCAAAAGTATGTGGCCCGAAATGAACACTGTTCTGTATTGCCATTGATGCGCAGAAACATACCTATGGATTGGTGCAAAATTTTTGAAAATCTTTTCAGAAATGACTGAAATACTAATGCCCAAAACCTGACCACTTTTCGTAACGGTCGCAATGCGATTTCTTTAAATTGTACTAAAAACCACACGAAAATAAAGACGTAGTCGTACGTCAAAAGTCTGATTTGCAGAACTCGTTTATAACATTTTGCTAATGCCTCAAATCAGCATCCGTTGCATCTAGTGAAAGCCCAAATATGTCGTGAAAATCGCCAAGTTACTTCCGATTCAGGTCAACTACACTGAAAATTTATATTCGTAAATTAGCTTTCACTTGTTTCGTAAACATTGTGATTGTGTGCACAGAACAAAAAATTTCTCGTAAATTTCATGAAACATTTACAAAATTTTATCATTAAACCTTTTTTCATTAATTTATCTCATTAATTTATCCCAAAATAGAAATTAAAGCACTGTCGAGAGTTAGAACCTAATGATCATTGGTCAACATGGTTAAACGAGATCAACCACGTACTCAATAACAGCTTTTCCTAAAAATACAGGATCGAACCTCATGTCAGAATCATTAAAAAATAAAACGCTGAACACACACACCTCTTCGTGGTTCCCCTTTTTTCAAATATATTTTGAGTCGATAAAGTAGATCTGTCAGTCGTTCATGCACCCACCAGAGAGACGTTTCTTTTTTATTGGTAACAAATTACTCGTAGCTCTTTCTATTGTTTTCGTAGAATGAACGAATGTTCTTTCTGTGTCAACAAATACTTCGTGCTTTTGAAAGTTGCGCGTGCGGAATTAAAAAAGAAGGTAGCTTCTTAACCAGTACGAATCAGTTTCGTTGCAAAACACAACGAATAGATTTGTTAGTCATACCTTCAATTTCGTAACACGAACGAAATTTAATTTTCAGTGTATGATCTTCTTATTGTCGAATGGGACGAATGGAACTTGTTAAAATGCTAGGTGCTGGCCTTAAGTACAGAGTACAGAATTCAGGAGTACTGGAACCAGTTGTTTACTACTGTTCACGGCTGTAGATGAGTCTAACTACCCTGAGGTAAACAGCTTCACATGGTAGCGTCTCAAAAAAAGAATTGAGAAGCCAGATATGAAGTAATTCTAGAAGTAAAAAATGTAGTTCATTTTTACTGTACTTATACATCAAATGTATAAAAGATTAAAAAAATACTAAAATTTGGAAATCATTTTTTAGTCACTATTTGGTCACTATTTTTATTATTTTAGTCACTAAAGTCACTATTATTTATCCATAAATCCGCTACCAGCCCTGTACTCGGTGACTTTGAACAGCTCACGGGTTTGGCTTCTAAAACCGCAACGCAAAGGAACGCCGTTGCCGAGCATTTCCGGACAAAGCAGGTGTCCAAATCCCCGAAAAAGCATTTGATTTGGCAGGTCATATGTAGGCACTATCAATAGGAAAGTGTACGAGAAAGAATGTCTGCAAAAGTGGTTGCTAATGTTTATCAGAAGCCACGACTCTCCATCTCTGTTTTGGCCTGTAATTGGCCGTCCTGGAATGGTATAAGGTACAAGAGGTCAAATGCGTGCTAAAAACAACCAATTCACCATACTGTCTAGAACTTCGCCCAATAGAGGAGTACTGGGCTCTAGTTAAGCGGAAACTCTTCGAAGCTAAGAAGAAAACAAATGGTACCGATGATTTCAGAAGCACATGGAGAGTCGTCAAGGCAGGCGTATCTGTGGATATCCTACGGAACTAGATGGCGGGTGTACCACAGATATTTCTAGAATTTTACAGAAAGAAGGATTAAGATCTTTATCAACTGTTTCTAATGTAGATATAACTCTGTTATTGTGAAATAAACAATTGGTTTTGTTGAAATATGTGTAATTTTTTTTGCTGCTACTATTTTGGGGTCCGAAATTTAACGTGGACAGGCTTTAGCTGTTCTAATAAAAACCGAAAATACTACTTTCCCCATCCTGAAAAAGCCAGAATCACATACGTAACTTCAAGTCTATAGCCGTGAAGTTAAAATATTTTTAAAGAATCTGAAACATTAAGTAGGTTCGTTAATTTTATTGTTTTTTTTTTTGTTTTTTTTTTGTAGATCGCCACAACCTAAATATGGCAAATGCTGTTTCTCCAGATACACCTCAGAACTGCGACTGATTGAAACGTAGTGGGCAATAGCAGAATCTTGAAAAACATCCTAAAGTAGTCAGAACAATTGATGAAATGAAGAAAAACTTGTGTAATAATGCAAACAAAAACCTTATCCAGTAAAGCAAAAGTATGAACATCTGGATTCAGAGGCGAAATTGAATAAATCATTTTGGTGACAATCATCTGAAAGGCTGTATTTCATCGAATTACAATAGATTATATCGAAATTAATCGATTTTGCTATTTTCAAAAAAGACTCCGTCGGACTTTTAACGAGGCCATATAAAATTATTTTTAAGCTTACACTCCAACAACTATTTTGAAACAAAATGCATTCAAAGGTAAATGTAAGGGCTCTACCGAATGGGGAAACTCCTGTAATGCAAATGTTTATTTTCGAGCTGAAAGCAAAATGGTGACGGTGCACTGGGGCTGACATTCAATAGACGTGTGTCTAACTTTGTTGCAACGTTGATTGCATAATTAAAACCAGCCGATGATTGAGTTTATATTTAGTCCCGATGATTTGAGCTGGCGTTCACCCAGGTAATCGGACAGAAATCAATCAGAACATTCGCACAAAGTCACGTTCCCTCGACACCTGGTAACTGTCAACCGGCAGGGTGGTTCGAGTTTTGAATCGAGCTGATGCTAGGAATGAAAACATCAACAGCACCAACGGGAGAGTTTGCTTCTAATGAAACAACGTCAACGAACAATGTGCGGAATATGCTGGATTGGGTGGTCCTCCCCCCACCCGACAGGGAAGAAGGGTGGCACGGGGCATGCTTTGGTTATTTTTAAATTGATTCGCGTGTTTCTATATTGTTCCACCCCCTGTCTAGTTTCAGCAGCGAGTGATGGGGGGCGGAGGCTTCTAAGTGAATTTCAGCTTTCGTTGATGAAGCAATATACATAGATAATAATGGATATTGAGAACATCAGCGGCAACAAATGCAGCCGGGCATATTGGGGGAAGTTTATTATTATACATTATGCGGGCGGCGAGCAATTGGAATCACAAACCAGAGAACCCTCTAACTGCGATGAACGAGGCTATTTTTAGACCGATTGTTGAATACATATCGCATTGTGGGCCGTTGGCGGATGATAAAATTGAAAAATGGTTATTTTCTATTTTCGTTGGGACTGGCAATCGCGGTACATTTGCACTGGTTGCAATTAGTCAATGTGTAATTTAAATTGCAGCATGCCATTCTACCAAGAAATGGACTTTTGAATTTTGAAACTATTCAACTACTTTCCAATACTAAGTAAATCCCAGGGCTTCAGCGGAAGAGTTTATTTTTACTCGAACAAATGGAAAGCAAACTATTTTCAATGTAAATATAATTCTACACAGTTAAGGTAAACCGAGAAAGACTGCACAGCAGCAGCAGCAGCCACCCACCACATTGTAAAGTTGTTATGGAGTTGAATGCAAAACTAAACAGCGGAAACGCAGCAGGATGCATATTGCATTTCATCGCACTACGACAGAGACAGTTGGTCCGAAAATAGAACCGCCAGTCATTGGAAAACCTCAACCGTCTAGCAAGCATGGTTCAGGTGCAGGCTGTTGTGCAGAGTAGTGGGTGGCGAACGTTGAAGGCAAGGTCGGCATTGAATGGGGCGCTGCTGTGTTTGTGTGTAGGATTGCGCCTTCTGATCGAATATGCACATTGCAATGGCTGTAATTGTTTTCCAGTGTACAGTGGCATCCTGCTGATGTTAAATATCGACGGAGGTCTATCCATCCAGAGAGAGTTTATTTTGGTACCAATCAAGGACTGTTATGAAGAACGGTTTCAGTTGTAATAATAGACAGAGAAGAAAGAGAATATCAAGGAAGGCTCGGAGAAGGTGCGGAACGCTTTTCATAGTGAGTTGGAGAAATTTTGCAAAATGCCTTTTCTTTACAATCAAAAACCACCAGACAATTTGTGAGTGGCCCAGCGTATATTTAAGCGCAGTTCAAACATATTTTTGCTTTCCCAATAAAGTAAACCACCATCGCATTTTGTGAGGGGCCCCAATAGTATTCGTACTGTTGGCTTAAATCGGTGTGAGAATGCCTTGTCTTCCCAATCAAAATCTACTATCACATGAAGAGCATTCTCTTTGTTGGTTTAAATCGGTTCTCAGGCATTATTTAAAATAACCATGTCTCTCTAATTAAGTCAACCACCATTATGCTTAGTGAGTGTTTGAAAATCGGCTCTCACGCATTTATAAAAATACCTTGTCTTTACAATAAAAAAAAACACTATCACACTTCAGAAGTGCCATGGACTAAAGAAAATCAGGAAAGGCGGGACAAATGTGGGAATCCAAAATCATCAGGACATATGCGGTAAAAAAAAGAAACCATACTCACACATTTTCAAAAGATTCGAGTTGCGTTTTTGTCATGTTGGTCCAATGATCTCATTAACGGAATGAACCAGTGTTTGACATTAACGTTTAAATCAGTTTAGTCCGTTTATTTGCAAGGCTCAGATGTGTGTAACTTTTTGCGGAGCCGATAACACTAGTCGGCAGTGTTTCACTCCCTTCAAGTATATACGTTGAATTTTACAGATTTCGCCACGCTAAATTCAAATATGGGCTCAGAAATGCTGTAACACGTCCAGTTTTTTAGAAAAATGTGATTAAAATTCACAAAAACACGTATTTCCGTAGTAATATGATCTACCTCATCAACTACCAGAATATTGGCTCTGCCTTTGCAAGTTGGACTTAGATTTTATGGAATGGACCTCCTGAATCCATTCGTGAACACAGATTTTTCGCAACACGTAAGATTGATGAAATAAACCGGGTTTTCATTCACAAAATTACGAATTTACGAATTTACGAAAAATCTGTGTTCACGAATGGATTCAGGGAGGTCCATTCCATAAAATCCAAGTCCAACTTGCAAAGGGCAGAGCCAATATTCAGGTTGTTGATTAGGTAGATCATATTACTACAGACGTACGTGTTTTTGTGAGTTTAAATCACATTTTTCTCAAAAACTGGACGTGTTACAGCATTTCTGAGCCCATATTTGGATTCAGCGTAGCAAAATCTATAAAATACAACCAGAAATGCCGACGGGAGCGAAAAAAGTTCCGATTTTGCCGACTAGTGTAATCAATGATGTTATAAACAATATTGCATTTTGGTGTTTTTGCTAAAGGAATGCTTTTCAAAAAATGAGCTTTGCATTTTTCAACCCTGTTAAATAAACTAAATCCGGAAAAAATTGCGAAATGGATAAATCTGCTTTTGTAAGCAAACATTGGAATCGATGTATTTTAGCGAATAAAAGCTCAATTTGAAAAACAATCAATCGGCTAGCAGAAGCTTCCTTTTTCTCGATTGTGGCCTTAGTTTAAAAAATTGAGCTTTTATTCGCGAGAAATCGTCAATTTATTTTAGTAAAATTTTCGCAAATTCAGGATGGCCACAGACTCGGGAAAATCGGGAAATGCGGGAATCCGAAATCATCGGGAAATATGCGGGAAAAAGTCATCGGGAATTTTTGTCATATGGAAGGAACCATACTCACACCTTTTTCAAATGATTTGAGTAGCGTTTTTGTCATTTACTCGGTCCACCGATCTCATTGTTCAGCCTGTTCAAAACGTACCGCTTAGAGCATCTTCAGCGGTGGTCTATTTTAACATCTTTATAGTTGATTTGCATCAGCAAACTTAAAAAGAACCAGCTAAAACAGACCAACTTTGCGTTCCCCACACCGGTGTAGTATTTCTTGTTGTTAAACCCACCAACACCTATCATCTTGTCAATCATACAATGTCCAGAGATCAGATATTTTGTTTTTTTTTTTCAGAGACCGAGGATTTTTCGCAAACTTTTTACCATGGATTGGTTTGAGTGATGGTGAGTGTGTTAATGCATGCATCACATTTAAACGATATTAGATAGTGCTGATAGTGATAGATAGCGCCACGCCAACCTATGACAAGAAGCACTTTCTGCGACGTTTCAAAATGCCAAGCGATATGGTCCTAGACATTATGTGGCAACTAGAGTCAACTGATGACTCTTTTCAGCTGTTATGTTGGCCTTAGTGTTACATAGGTGCACTGCAGCCTAACGGATGTTAGCGTATGTCCTCAACTAGTTCTCTCGACGAAAACTTGGGGGTTGGTGACCCTGAGGAATTTTTGCAAATCTGTCCTTAAGACTTACGGCCCGCAGTATTTACGCCCCCAATATCGGAAAAGGTTAAGAAACTGATGGACAAAAATTATCTCCCAAAAGTTCGAAAAACATCTTATAAATTCAGTGTACTTAGAAACTCAGGGAACTTATCAGAAGCTCGGTATACTTTTTAGATTTGACTTAGACTTTCCCGAGGTTTAGCTACCCTCCCTGATGTCAAAGGAACCATACCATAAAATCAGGGAACTTTCCAGAAAATCGAGGAGCTTTCCAGAAATTAAGGGTTCATCTAGAAGTGCAGCCAACTTTCCTGAAATTCAGATTGTTTTCTAGAAATTCAGGGAATTGTCCACAAATTCAAGGAGCTTACCACGAGTTCAGGGAAGTTTCCAAAAGTAAAGGGTTCTTCACAGAAGTTCAGGTAACTATCCAGAAATTCAAGGGGCTTCCAGAAGTTTAGAAAACTTATCAGATTATTTTGGGTATTTTTCAGAAGTTCATAGAACTACTCAAAATGTTCAGAGAACTTCCCAAACATTCAAGGAACTTTCCAGAAAATTAGAGAACTTCCAATAAAGAACAGTCAAGAAATTCCTGAAGCTTTTCAACAGTTTGCGGATCTTCCTAGAGGTTTAGTGAACTTCTAAGAATTTCATGAAACTTGCTAGACATATACAGAACTTCTTAGAAGTTCAGCGAACATGTAGGAGTTCAAGAAACTTCCTTGCAGTTCAGGGTTTCTCATGAATTCAAAAAAACTTCTCAGAACTTCAGGAAATGCTCACAAAGATCATGGAACTCCCTCAGAGATCAGGAAACTTTCCAAAAGGTCATCAAACATCTCAGACGTTCAGAGAACGTCCCAAAAATCAGAGAATTTCCCAGTTCAGGCAAATTTCCGAAAAAACTCCCAGATGCTCAGGGGATTCAGCAATTCAGGAAATTTCTCAATAGTCCTGCGACCCTCCAAGAATTTCAGAAAACTTCACCTTAGGTAGAGGAACTTTCCAGAATTTCAGAAAACGTCCCAGATAAACAAGAAAATGAATTTTTTGAGCATTCGAAAAGTTTAGGAAACAGTTTAGGATTTTTCCATAAGTTTGGGGAGCTTCTTAGAACTTCAGGGATCTTTCCAGGTGATCGAGAAACTTTCCAATCGTTCCGAAAACATCCCAAAAGTTCAGGGTATTTAAGTTTTAAGAAGAACTTAAACTTCTTACTACTCGATAATTTTTCGAACCCAACCAAAACGAAAATAAAGAAACCAACTACTTTTTAATCAATTTCATAGAATTTGCACCTATTCACAATCTTGGAGAATATAAAAAGTTCTTGTACGGTTTAACAACATCTCGGTAATGCAAACTATTCCACAGAAATTCCACGGCTTCCTAGATTTTTTTTTTCAATTTCTCGTAAGTTATTTAAATATGTGTGATATGCTGCTTTTTATCACAGAATATGTACCTGCTGGAAGTTAAAACAACTTCTGGGAAGAGAAATCTGATTTTCTAAGTTCCCTTCATTTCCAGAAGGTTGTTCCTATTCCATGGATGATCAGCAAACTTTTTGGAAGTTCATCCAAGTTTCCAAAAACGTTAAAAAATTTTCGGCAATTCAATGAACTTCTCTAAAGTTCCACCATTTCTTTTCTCGAAAGACAGCGAGCAAACTTCATGATTATCTGGAAACTTACAATTATTTTATTCAACTGCCGAGAAGTTTAATCAACTTCTAGCATGATCATTATAGATATTTCCACCCAATCTTCATAGATATTCCGAAGTTCATTAAATTAAATTTTTAAAGAGTGCGTTCAGTAAGAAACTTAGAAGCTTATATAAGTTCTGAAATAATGCAAAATAGATCCGGTATAAAACAAAATTTACAAACACCAGCGATGCAGCGATGTTTTTGCGTTTGGTCTAAACAAATAAATCCAAACCACGATTTGAACCACCGTTGAAGATGCCCTTAGAATATGTGGCTGTAACAGGTGAGGCCAGAAATGAATTATCTTTCATGTGGTGGCGAATGTGTTTGAAGTTTGGCGAATTGCGTTGGTAATGGTGTTAACACATGGTGAAAGAAGAATTTGGGCAGCTGGGCTTAGTGCCGTCTGACGTTGTTTGCCGAATTCCAGAGAAATGAAAATAGTTTGGACAAATTTTGGCTAGAACCAAGCCACCAAATTTGACAACATTTGTTGAAAATTGGCTCATCCTGTTGCACAAAACAGCGTATTTTAAATAACTGGAAAGTGTCTGGTGGTAAATCAAGCTGGAAAAAGGTTGGGAGCTCAGAGATTTAGCTACGAGTAATTTATATTAACTCATCTTAACAGTCGGGAAAATAAAGCAAAAATGCGGGAAAAATTCGGAAAAAATGCGGGAATTTTTATATTAAGATTGAGTGGCCACCCAGCATGTTGATGTATGTGATCACTAGAATTTCCTACCTAATTATGGTAAACTCGTTTTTCCACTGAAATTCTGCGCAGTTCGTTGGGTATAAAATCAACAAGCTTCTAGAAGAGCGCTTCAAATGTTGCCACATTTGAGGAGATTTGTGGACGAAGTCAGGAAGCAGAAAGTAAGAAAGCTGAAGGAAAAAAAAAGCCAACGGAAAGTCATCCGAATTTCAAACGGAACTTTTCGTCGGTATTCCGATCAAAAATGTTCGCTTGTTGTGGTTGAGCGGTAGACAATAAGATTCAGGAGCCAAAGTTGAACTTTGTCATCATGTCCGCATCAATGGTCAAGTCGTGTCCCATACCTATGGCATCGTTTCTTTTCGACGATTTGAAAATTGTTAAGCTTGGGCGTCAAAGCAAAATGATTATTTGAAAGAGAATTGGAGGAGGGCAATCTAATGCCAGCCCTTAATATGGAAATTGTGTTTACCTCTGAATCGACAATCCAGAAAGCGAGAGAATTTGCTAAAAATTCCGTCAAATACTGTCGATCTATTTATTGTGGTTTCCTGAAGTAGCTACTCAACAAATCTCCATCTCAGGGCTGCAGTTGTTCACAAATTGAAAGAACTGATTAGTCATTCCAAGAAGGAGCTGCCAAATTTGACATCATTTGTTGAAAAGGAGCTTATCCTGTCGCACGAAAATGCAACGGTGAAGCAAAGATTTTCAAATGAAAAGTGTCTGGTTGTGAACCAAACAGAAAAGAATTTTGGTAACTCAGAAAATTGTCTACGAACTCTCAACGACGTTGAAATTAAGAAATACTTGCACCTGTATCATTGTGTAGTCGAAACCCTCGAACGCTTTACTATTTTTCTTCGATGTTCATGCTTCTTGCAACTTGAAAGATCAGTGACTTATATAGAGCGATTGTTGTTCTCGTTTGCAAAATGAGAGACCAAAGCAGGTTACGCAATACGCAAGAAGCCCGATTTGCTACCCGTCATTTTGCCAAAATGAAATAAGTTTGAATTTCAGATTTAACTATTTTCTCGAAAACTTCAAATATATCAATTAATGCAAATTATGTTTGCAGTTTCCCAGTTTCCCAGTTGGGCAAATTGAGCAAAAATGCGCGAAAAATTTGGAAAAAAAACTGCGGGAATTTTAAAAATAAGATTGTAAGTGGCTTCAACAGCATCTGTACTGTTGGTTTAAATCCTTTCAAAGCGACTCTAAAGCGTATTATGAATAAGTGAAGTGTCTTCTCAATACAGTAACCCACAATCAAATTTTACGTAGCCCCAAAAGTATTCGTACCATTGGTATAAATTGGCCTAATCGGCTATCAAGCATCAATAAAAAAAATCTTATCTTCTGAATCAAAAACCACCATCATACTTTGTGAGTGGCCTCAACTAATTATTTGTTTTATCAATGAACACCATCACACTTTGTGAATTGTTTAAACACCAACTGTAACTATTGGTTTTCCAAATAAAGTTAACCACCATCATAGCTTGTGAGTGCCCCCAGCCTTACTGTTGGCTTAAATCCGTACTAAAGGGTGTTTCTATCAATATTTGATCGACTTAAACTT
Source organism: Aedes japonicus (assembly GCA_034211315.2). Classification (NCBI taxonomy): domain Eukaryota; kingdom Metazoa; phylum Arthropoda; class Insecta; order Diptera; family Culicidae; genus Aedes; species Aedes japonicus. The sequence goes on from JASCZW010005270.1 coordinate 24,939, forward strand.
GACGCATGAAGATGTGTGCATCATGCCTCTATTTTGATTTTGAGATAAGCACTTCAGTTATCAAAATGTCGTCGAAGGAAGAGAAGCAATGCATCAACACTTTGAACGCGCATGATGAAAATTCAAACTGCTCTCACGCAAAGTTTGCGAAATAGTTGAATGTTGCTAAATCAACTGTTACCAACGTATTAAAAGTGTTCGGTGAACGTTTGTTGACAGCCAAGAAAGCCCAATCGGGGGGGGAAATCGAAAGTCGGAGGCCACAGCTACAATAAAAAGAGCTGGCCCGCTGTTTCGGGCAGAACCCCTACCTCTCCGTCCGAGATGTCGCAAAGAAGCTGGGGGTGGCGCCTTCAACCGTGGATAGAGCTAAAACACAAGCAGGACTGCCGACTTACAAGAACGTGGTGACTCAAAATCGCGACGATAAACAAAACACGTCGGCCAAAGCACGATCGCGAAAGTTGTACACGACGATGCTGAAGAAGTTTGATTGCGTGGTACAGGACGATGAAACTTACGTCAAGGCAGACTTTAAAAAGCTTCCTGGGCAGGAATGTTATTCCGCAGCTGGACGGGGAAAGGTGGCAGATATTTTCAAGCACATTAAACTGTCAAAGTTTGCGAAGAAACATCTGGTTTGATAGGCCATCTGTACCTGTTGCTTGAAGAGCAACGTTTACATTGCGACCAGCACCGTCAACCAGGAAATTTATCTGAACGAGTGCCTACAAAAACGTCTACTGCCTTACCTAAAGCAACACAATTGTTCCGTTCTATTTCGGCTGGATTCGGCACCTTGCCGTTACGGAAAAATAGCCAAGGAGTGGTATGCCGCCAACTACGTTCAAGTGGTGCCCAAGGACAAGAACCCTCCCAACACGTCAGAGCTCCGCCCAATCGAACAATATCGGGCCACCGTCAAGCGGAACCTTAAAGAAGCTGTTGTGAACGAGAAACAGTTCAAGGCAAACTGGCGTTCTGCGGCAAATAAAGTGAACAAGGAGACAGTACAAAATATTATGGCAGTTAAACGAAAGGCCCGGCAATTCGCATTCGGTAAAAAGGAAGCTTAGCTGAATATTTCTCCTGTATTCTGTACTAACTGAACTTGAACAAGAAAAAGAATTTGACTTATTAATCAAAACATTGAACGACTCAGACAAATTACTGTTTGACCAAATTTTGATCGGAACACCCTTTATGTCTCCTCATTTTGCGTGTTCAACGTGGTTTTTGCCGAACCAAAAAACTTCTAAAGATCAAAAAACAAAACAAAAATACACCACCAGAACAATATTTTTGTAGCTGTTTGTCTCTAAATATCTCTGGCTGTTTCCTTTGCGGTACTCTGTAGCAAAGCAATTATTAATGAAACGGAATTTTTCTCACTTCATGTTGAACTGGTGAGGCGCAGGAATGATTTCACCAACGTGTACAAATGGCATTCATTTAACGACAGCCTATGGTTAGAACCAAATTCTCGATACTTTAGCATCATTCTGGTGCACTTTGGCAGCCGACATCGATAGATAGATCAATCAAATCAAGCTGAATATTGTTTTCATCATCACACCCCAACGTGATCTCAAACCATCCATCAAAGTATCGTGCAGTTTTCCGTAGAAAAACGAATAACTGCACATCAGTCGCCCGCTAGATCACGATCTGTTCGTTCGTAAAACTACGTCATCAATACTCCACCCGCATCAGCCATCGTTCAACTATAATGACATCAGATGTGACTCCGTACGTCATCGTTGGTGCATCACATCAAGCGAAACCGAACTGGTCTTTATATATCGGCGGAGGAGGCCCGTGCCTCGTGGACTTTCTCGCGTGATCAATCACTACCCGTCAATCAATCAATTCAACGGAACGGTGGAGTGCAGTGCTCACAATTATGCCTCATTATCTAGCCATGACGTCATTGTTGGGTTGCGGCTTGTCATGATAGGATTCTGCATTCGATATAGATATGCCATTGAATCGATGGTTTAATTCAAAGTGAAGAAAATATCCTGCACCAACCTACACGGAGAATCGATTCTTCGTTAAAGCTAAAAGCTTTAAGCTTCCTTTGTGGCATGTGACTTGTGACCTTTGCCATTATTCGATACTGCCTTTTCAGTCTCCACCAATATGGATGTTCGAATGTAATGGACCTAAAGTTATGCTCGGTTCTTGGTGGTGTGTAGGCGTCGCCGGTCGTTGTTTTCCTTCGAGGATGGGAAATTGAACCTGCAATAACATAGAGTATGCAGTGTTTCCATTTGACATTTGGTCAGGTGCAGTGTTTTCTCTTTTGGAATCCATATCATCCATCCATGGCGGGTGGTGGCAGGGAGCGCATAAACCGGTCAATAAAGGCGTGGTTTTGCGAAGTAGCAGATGGTGGGTTCGGTTCGGAACAAGGAGAGTTTTTGTTTCGGAAAATTTCGTAGAACCTCCATCGACGATACTGGTAATTGAGCTTGCCAGCCAAAATATACATTTATGCACTCATCAATTTCAAGTTGAAAAAACTTCCGGTTGGGCTATTTGCATTCCTCGAAAGTGCAC
>JASCZW010005270.1:32500-307069 GCA_034211315.2 Aedes japonicus
GAATGTTACTCCCATGCAACCGGGCAAACTATGGCGGGTGGACAAAGCCCTGTTCGAACCAGCAGCTGAAAGCTCGTGTCGAAAACTGAAATCATGTCGGTTCATCTCGCATGCTATATACCTACGTTGATAGCATAGCCCTGAATGAAGAGAGGCACGAAAATACGAGCCTCAGTTATAAAATCAGACACCAGCAGCAAAAAAAAAAATTCAGCTGAGGGCTGTGGCTATTTTTGTATTCATCATGGAATGAAACTAAAAATTTTCTTCTAATTTATAGTTACAAGTATTCCACTAAACAGTTCAAACCTTCTAGGATTCAGAATTGTAAGTTTTTCTGATGTATGAATGAAGTCATTGTGTTCTATAAAATTTATGTTTAACAGTTTTGCGTCGACCATCAGTTTAATTGATTGAATCGGCTGTTTCGATACTTCGATCCGCAATATTTTGTCATCGGGCGTAGCGTTTTGTCTATTGTTTCGGTTGCCTACTGTCCGTTGCGCGAGTGATCGAGTGAGCATGAAAGTTCGTGGTTCGCCGGGTAAGATGGTCGGTGGTGAGTACATATTTAATTGTGATCCAAATTATTCGTTCGCCATGCTCGTCTGGCCACCCTATCTTGGAACAAATAAACCACTGTCCCATTTTGTAAGTGACTACAGATGCATCCGTACTCTTGGTGTAGATCGGTCCAAGTTGGCTCTCAGGCGTTGAGATGAATTGACTTGTTTCCCTAATGAAATACCACTATCACACTCTGTGGGGGGGTGACCCCGGCCTATTGGTTAACTTCCATACCTCTCACGCTTAAGTCACGAGTTCGTATCTCACCCCCGAAGAAGTTACGAAAATGCCCAAAAGTGGTGTTTGACTGACTACGACGGGAGATGAACCAGCCCGAGGCTGAAAATCTCGATAATCAAGCAAAAAAAAAACACTCTGTGGGAGGCCCCAATAGCATCCTTATTGTTGGTTTAAACCGGTCAAAATCGGCTTTTTAGCATTATTAAAAATCACTTTGTTTTTCCAATGAAAAACCACAATCATACTTTGTGAGTGGCCCCAATAGCATCATTACTGTTGGTTTAAACTGGTTCAAATGGGATATCGGTACTAATTTTCAAATATTTCACTTGACAGCTTATCGTTAATCGTTGACCAAAACGAACCCTGCTGCTACCCAATCCTGTTATCCGAAATCCCAGTGATTTCTCGTGGGAGTGCAGAGGTGTTCTCGGCTTCCAATAAAGCGAGTATCACATCAACATATTCCTACCCTTTCCTTACTTGACCTGCATTCGGACGGTGCCGGCGCCGGTATTGCCTTAGTTTGGGCCCCCCAACTGGGCCACCAGTTTTTACACATTGAAGATGTATGTTAGTCCCAAGCATCATCTATTGGTTCTCTGTGTAATAACTGCTGATCTGGCAATAACGGAGTAGCAACCTCGGGCGGTCAATCATGCTCATGCTCATGTATGAATGAAGTCATTGTGTTCAGTTGAACGAGAGTTATTAGCGTTCAAAAACCTTTCACTTTCGCGTAACGCTCTCATTTTTCAAAATTTTGAAATGACACCCGGTATAGAGTACAGAGAAACGTAGTCCCACAGAGAACAGACGTTCATCTTCGATCTGCTACTTGTGTAAAACTTTAAACCGACATTTCAAATGTATGTCGTTATGCTCCTGGTAGGCGGCGCTGCAGTTGTGCGAGAACTGTCATGCCAATGTTTATCAATACATACAAAGCCTACCCGAATAGAAAATTATCATTAGCTGTATGATCATTATTATACATTTTTCCATTCATGTTGTAATCACCATTATACACGGGTGATACTATAATGCTGGTGTAATGTGAGAAATCATTCAAACTTTAAACAACCATAAATAGCGTATTCTATATATGGTAATGATTTCATAAACAAGAAATTAACAGTGCCGTATAGTATATCCCTTGCTTATTCATTGTATGATATAACAAAGGAAAGATATGAATTATGGTCATGATAAACAAAAATACAGGAACTATTTTAACAATACGTATTTTTTAGTTTATTATCACAAAACGTATGACTCATGTTATAATATTGATCATTATAATATGTATTTGTAAGGGAGTGGTTTTATCAGTCTACGTGAAGGGTATGTTGCAATTTAATTAAGTAGATTTACTTTCTAACATAATGTTAATCCGCTTGTGAACAGTATTGTTGACTTAAATAATATACCTTTGATTGTCGATTTTTACGGGTTTTGAGTCCGCTGATCTCTTATTATAGTATTTCTAGTATATCCTAGTTTACTTTAAGTTCCATAAATCAAGGTGTTTGTTTTGGTTTGGATTTACTTTTGCTTGTATTTTTTAATTATATCCCCTCAATTTCTATACATTTTTCACAACGAAAAGCTTTTAATAAAACAGATATTATCGTCGCAACTGAAAAACGGAAAAACCCACTAGCGCCAAACGATTTTACTCTCGTCCTGTACGATTGAATTGTGCGCATCTAGTGCGCTGAATAGCGCATCTGGTGTACTACACAGCGCACTAGATGCGACACTCTGTTGCCATACGAAAAAAAGCAGTTTAATTGATTTGCGCGAGTCATTTTTCCGGTTTTGAACTGCAACGAGAATATCAACATCGAAGGTGTGTTTTTATTTATTTGGATTTGGAGAAAAAAACGGGAAAAGTATTGTTCATTATTATATCATGATTGTAACAGTCATCATCATGATTGAAATTCTCATACAATATTACTATACTGTAACGATATTTATTATCTTTTTATATCGAATTTATTATTAAATAATGTTAACGTGAACGTATATCGTGATGGTTGAAAAAAATATGTTATGATATAACCAGAATTGAACGATACCACCTAAAGTAAAACTGCGGAAAAAAATATTATTCACAGATTATTTACTGTATAATACACCGGAAATTTTGTTCGAGAAAAAGTTATTTTTTGTATGGTAACGATACTTAACAACCTATTAGTGTTATGGTAAGGTCTTGATTTATCATAACATATATCATCAATATGATACACTTTATCTTCAGTTTATAATTGTTGGAAGATAACTTGAATAATTACGAAACGATAAATGGTATAATACCTTTAAAATACTTGTTTATTCGGGTAGCACATAACCTAAAAAGTTTTGTTTGTTTTTCTCTGCACTTGCTTTTTATACCGGCTGCCAATATTAACTTTTACACACGTTTTTCCAGAAAAGGTATATCAATCAATGTCTGTTCTCTGTGGTAGTCCTACGTTAAAATTTTGTCTGCAGCCAAAAATGCAGTTAAAATAACCAAAAATCTGTGTCGTCTTTCAATTTTCTTCTAAGTACCTAAGGAATGCTTTAAAGGTAAGCCAATAGTTTTTTGAGAATTACTCAAAAAAGAACAAAGAAAAAAGCCCATCGCCAAAATTTAACCAATGTAAATTTATGAATTAATAAACAAGAAAATATTGTTTTCAAAAATTTTCATGACTCAGAAAATGGTTTTGCCGGTCTTTTGAAAAAAAAATTGCTTCACGGTGGAAAATTTTGTAATAATTTTTTTCTAATTTAATTTTTTTTCCAAATTCTTCAGAAAATTTCATTATAGTTTAATGAAAAAAAAAAATTGTTCTACGATGAATCGTTCTTGAATTATAAATTTTCGGGAAAATCGGAAAACTTTAATTGGCGTTTGCCAGGAAAACTGGCAACCCTGATTTTTTAAATATTGTTTTTTGTTCATATATCCTTGAACCATACGCGAGGAGAAAGTTTCGGAACAATCTGAGACCCCTGAGATAATAAAAAAAAATCCCCACTTATGACTTTGTTCGACAATAAATATTGGAAACTATCGGCAGCTTTGACGTTTCAGTTGAACGTTGTGATTGTGGCATGTTTAGCATGAGTCTAAAAGTGCTATGAAACAAATGTCTATCTGTTCAATGAACGAGTTGAACATGCGAATGAGACGCCACTGAATAGGGCCCCAGTTTATAGGTGCGTACCAGAGCATCGGATAATTGTATATTTTCGGCAAACAGCAACAGCTGTTATCTGGATTCGTTTAAAGGTAACCAAACTTCGAGGACACGGTCACGATCGGATCTGCCGATCACTCGTCGCGTTGCTATGTGCGCTTCACCCACGATACCACCAACCAGCGTCCAACCCACAACCTACATAATGACGAGATGAGACGAAAACAATGACGATTCGAGAACCGGCTCTTTTGCTACGGCCTCGGAATCAGGTGGACGCGTGATCTTGTCATTTAGCACATTAATGCCGCCTGCCCTCACTCGCAGACTCAGACTGCTCTGCGTGTTTCGCCACATTAACCCAAACTGCCCGGGGTCTGATGTTGGTGGTGGTGATGATGGTGATCGGTTTGTATTTGATACCGGGCGGTGATTTTCAGAGAAAACGATCGATATGACGTCAACGATGACGGTGGTGGATTCTATCTGTGTTTGACTCGCATCTTTGCGAGTTGTGTTTGATGGTGCTCGGTAAAACGAGTTTAGCTGATCGACCGAGCTGCTTGATGGTTTGTCTGCCAATAATAAACAAATAATACCCGCAAGGTTATTCCGATGGATTCAAATTAATTAGGAGGATTTTTCTTGGTCTGAGAATGATTAGTTTCAGAACGATGAATATTTCAGTAAATCATTTGGCAAATCCTTATTCTCAATTTCATCATTTTCAACAATTGTGCCCAACTTTATAATCAGAACGAGTCTCTGAAGATGAGAATGGTCTGCATATTTCGAGGTCCAGCTAAGGAAGACATCAATCGAATGGTTCTTCACTCGAAAATTAGATTTGCATTCAAACAAAGAGATCTGAATCAATTTGAATATGCTCAATCCCAAATGATGATTATATTTATCACGCAACATTAGAAAAGAGCCTATTCTTGACGGTCGATTCCCTTTATTGACTTTCTCTTTGGTTTACTACGGCAAAACAAACGAATTTATGGCTTTGCATGCAGCTTACCTCCATAAAAGACGTAGTAAGTTCGTACGTTCCACAGTTCGTGATAGAGTAGTAATAAGGGCGAATCCGACTCCATCGAATACTCTCAATCAACTTCCCTTCTTTTGAAATAAGGTAACAAAAGGCAAATTTGATTGCAGTTTTTCACCTTATAATGCTAGATGGCTTTAGAAACTTTCGTCGTGAGGTGAAAAAAAGCAGTCCATCTTGAAAAACTTAAGCAGCCGCGTTATTTGCAGAAAATAAAGTGACAAAGACAACCGATTACCCAGGATAGGCCAATTTCAAATGCTACGCGAGATTTGTACAGTTTCAAGAACGAAATTGAAGAATTTTGCGTCAACTCGACCAGGAGTAGGCATTACTTTCTCAGGTTTGAATGGAACAGTGTATCATTGTGACTTTGTCATTCTGAGGAAATTTGTTTTTAGAAAATTCATCGAAGATGTTTCAGTAAACGACTCAGATATTAGGATTAGATAAGTAAAAAAGAGGACAGATAAACTTTTCTACAATAGAACTACAGAATTTAACTGAATAACGCTGAAGACTAGTAAGCTTCATCATAACCAAATCTAGTCATATAAATGTATTTTCAACCATTATAAACCATGTGTGTTGCTTGGTAAATGCCCTCTCGACCGTAACACTGACTTACTAAATAGATAACATAAAGAGACCCAACGACCTCTCAAACTCTTTTAGAGGAAACTTCTCTCTCATGAGTCTCAACAGTACCATAAAAATTATACTGTCGGGATTACTGGAACTTGACTTACTTGGACTACTGGAACTTATTTTTGATTCGAGAAAACTGCTCAGAAAGACTTTCACAGCACATAAAAGACGGACCAAACTACAAAAGACTGGAAAAAACAGACCGAACAACCAAAATAACAAAAAGACGAAACGACACCATACAAAACAGGGGACATAAACATGACTGAGAGAAAGAGAAAGTAAACTTGAAATTGTAACACCTTTTGAGGCAGTGTCAACAGCATTTCTAAAGCTCGATTCAAAGTAAATCTGGACACACGGCTTAAAACACCACCTGGCGTCTCTGGTGACAGGCATATGTTGATGTTTCATTGACGATGAAATTTGTGAAAAGTTTTTCTCGATTGATCGATGCATCTCAAAATTACGGATCATGGAAAATTAATTGTGCACAAACATTCTTCGTGGTCTGCCTCAAAAATAGCAAAAGTGTTAAAATTCCCAAAGTCAACAGTGTGTCTTGTAATCAAACGTTACAAAGATACTCTGAGTGTGGATAGAGCACAGCGCATCTATCATAAAACTGGCACTAGGGACAAAGAGCTGAGGAGAAAGGTGTTGAGGTACGTTAAAGGCAACCCACGAGTCTCCATACGTGATTTGGCAAAGAAATACGATTCCAACTTTTCCACCGTGCGTAACATCCTTTCAAGAGAAGGATATATGTCTTTTTGTGCCAGTAAACATCCGAGTCGCTCCGTGAAACAAAATTAAGTGACCAAAAAGCGAGTACGATCACTATACGAACGAGTTTTGACGAAATTTGATGGCTGTATTCTAATGGTTGACGAAACATATGTCAAAATGGATTATAAACAGACCCCCGGCCGAAATTTAACATGACAACTGGTCGTGGGGATGTCCCTTCCAGGTATAAATTTGTTTTTGCTGATAAGTTTGCTCGGAAACTAATGATTTGGCAAGGAATCTGCAGATGTGGCCTTAAAACCAAGGTTTTCATCACATCTCACACAATGACGTCGAAGGTTTACATTAAAGAGTGTCTGAAAAAGCGGATTTTACCCTTCATTCGGTAACACAAGACCAACGTTATGTTTTGGCCAGATCTAGCCAGCTGCCACTACTCTAAGGAGGTACTAGAATGGTATGCTGCAAACAATGTTAATTTCGTCGCCAAAGAGATTAATCCTCCGAATTGCCCTGAGTTCAGACCGATCGAAAAATATTGGGCAATTGTCAAGCGAAAACTTCGAGGATGCGGTAAAGAAGTGACAAATGCACAACAAATGCGTTTAAAGTGGAATAAGTTCGCCGGTACAGTGTCACCAGCGACTGTGCAGATCATGATGGCATCGATTACAAGTAAAGTGCGACAGTTCGTTCAAAAAAAAATGTGAAATATAATAATTTGTTATACATCGTTTGAAAGCTGTATGTTGTTTAATTCTTGAGTTATGATCATTTGAATGCGTCCAAATTTACTTTGAATCGGGCTTTTTGGACGACATGATCTTTGCACGGCTGGTGGAATGCTTCAAAATGAGTAAAGTTATATCATTCTTGCGCAAAAGGAACAATACAATAGCTTCTTATTTTTGGTTCGAGAAAACTCCTTTGGATGACTATGAAAGAGTATGGGAGCACATAAATGACACACTTCACGCACCGAACTACAAAAGACTGAAGAAATTACGAATCACCGTATTAAACTTGCAACTGTAACAGTGACTAACAAAATAACCAAAAGACAACTGAAAAAACAAACCAAAGGTCTCAAAATTCTCAAACGTAACTCATTCCGAGTCATTTGGACGACATGTTCCGTGTTCGGCTGGCAAAATGATTCGAAAGGATTTACGCAACGATATCATCATAGGCCTGGTGTAGCGAATTCCACTCTATTCGGAGTCCCATCAGTAAACCTTGATAAAAAAATAGGAATGATCTGACAAAATTTCTAGATGCGATGGAATCTTGAGCCACAAGTTTGTGAAGCTTCTTTGAGCTGTGGATGCGTTAGTTCCAACATTCATTGTGTTTGAAAAAAGACATTCTGCTGTTTTCCTCAGTTTTGCTAAGTGATTTTGTGAACTTGGTTTTTGGGATACCATTTTCAAATAAAAAAAAATATATACACAGAGGTCCTTTTTTACACCGGGAATACGTTCCACCTTTACTATGAAACCGTGAAAAAAAGACTGAATAGAGGTAATCAATTCACATGCATAAACATTTTAAATTGCTTCGATTTTTTTTTGCATGTGTTTTTTTAAATTTTGAGTATTTACACAAAAAATTGTGAATTTTTTGAAAAACTGCCATATGATTACTTTTTGTCCAAAACGTAAAATGTGATTTGAATCAGAGCGAGGTAAGGCGCTATAACCTTGGCAATTATTGTCACGCTTTTGGTTCAAATGCCAAAAGTTCACCCAAAGGCAAAAGGAGCATAAACTAATCTTTCTAGCATCTATGCTCCCAACGATAAGGTACAAATTATCACACTGTATAACTCAACATGGAAGCGTTTGGTACGGGAGGTCCATGCTTTCTTCCTTCCTTGATTCAGAGTAGTAAACGATTTTAGATCTTTCTGGAATCGCTCTATTTCTTGGAATCCTCTCTGCGGCACATACTACGCAGTTGGCCTGGCCGATGACAAGAAAAATGATGTATTCAAGAAAACATCATTTTCTAGGATGCTTTCAAGAATTGGCTGCGTTAGTATGAGATTAGATTAGATTAGAAACGTAAAATGTGATTTGAATCAGGTCGATAAGTTGTCCCGTTCTGGAGTTATCGCCGAAAACAAACCGTGTAATAAAAGACCTCAGTGTATACTCAAAAATTTAAATTTGAGTTATGAAATATAAGCGAATCCAAATGACCATTTGACCCCTGGAAGATCAGAGACGTTAGTTGAAGTGGCCAGTCCTCAAATTACATTCCAGAGCTCCCGGTTTTCTCGTTAACTGCTTGAAACTGTGATCTTTAATTTGGAATTTTGAAAACATTATGACTACAAAACAGTTCTACAGAAAATTCGGGAAAACCCGAAAGAGTGGCCAATCCTCGGACACCATCCTGGAGCCCCTGGTTTTGTTCTGAACCACTTGAGAGCTAAATTTGTGCTGTGATATAATCACGGAACCTAATAATAAGCCTTTTTCGTTTCTGATTACCGAGAATATGTTACCACGCTAGTTAGCAGGGAGTTTCGTCATTTCCATCCAAGCAACCGTTGCAGCATCCTTTATTACGTGGTACAAAAAAAAAGAGGCTATTTTAATTTATTCGTAATCATCAACGTCACCGTCGTAATCACTAGGATACAATCGGGATCGGAGGGCATTTCGGTGGAATGGGCCGTGGGTGGAAATGGGATCGCAAAGTATAAATATGCCATATTTATACATAATTGAGTTCAGGAAAATGTTCCAACAGGAATAATCACGACTGCCACTGCATAACGTTCGGTATCCCAGCAACAGTTAAGAAAGGCAAGTTATTTATTCCACAGTTAACTCACTACTTTTCTCGTCTCCGTTGTATGAGCCACATGCATAATAGATGATGATGGCTCTGCTTTACGTTATATATGAAATCATTAGCAACAAAAACACTTAAATGTTCGATAAACTTACATTGATTGCCACTTACTGTCGTCCATTGTCGAACTATTTCGCAGCCAGCTTATTCTTTGTTGTTTTGAAATTTTCACTTCGTGGAACCAATACAATATAAGAAATAAAATTCCTTCTTACATGCTTTATCGAGTTTTTCAATTCCCTTTCCCAAGCTAATAAATTAAGCGGCAGTTGAGAAGATGATGTTTGTGTACGCTTTTGAGGAACGAGAAAACGGTAGTTGGGACTATAAATGAGCTTAGTTGTGTTTTTAATAATTGAAATGGTCTCACCAATGTCTACTATTCGATAAAATTTAAATTTCTTGACATATTCTTGACAACAATGGACAACAAGTCCATAGAAGAAGAAAAACACGATCTCCTTTAGAATTTCATATTAATTGGTAGTTTCGTTCCTAGTAGAAATATATTAAACCCTTTTTTTTTTTTAAATTCGCTATTTGGATGACCATGGGGAGGGTCCGGGAATTTGTATTGTTAGAAAGGCATTTTTTCAATAAATTAATATTTAATTTTCGGCCCTGTAATTCGTACTTCCTATGCAACAGAGTTGAGTGAACTTCCAAACTAAGTTGTAATAATCTAAAGATATGTCAAACAATTTCCAACGATGACCTGATCTGTGTGCTGGACGTACCTGAAAATAGAGAAAAAAGAAACAAATTAGAAATTTTGGTACAAAGGTGGTTTTAAAATAAAAGTAAAATAGTAAAATACAATTATCAACTTGCAGAATTTCCACCAAAGACGCCTATATTCAACACCAAACACAGACTGGTAACGAATTTGTACCTGGATATGAAAATGAGGGAGCTCTTTGGTCTCGAGACCTTGTTTCATGTTACTCATACAATCCATGTTTTCATAACTAATATCGCAACATAGAGGTATAGTTATATGATATCATGAAAGGCCTGGCGTATAGGTTTCTACTTTCAGAGTCCCGCCAGCAAACATTATAAAAAAAAAAAATAGGAATGATCTCACAAAATTTCTAGACTCGATAGAATTTTGCTTCTTAAAATCTTAACTTTGAGCTGTGCACGCGTTAGCTTCAAAAAAGAATGTTTAATTACCTTTTATTTGCGTATTTAGCTTATAAAACCGGCTTAGTGGTTTAAAAGTTATGATTTTTAGAAAAAAATGTTTTTTTTTAAAGTAAATCTTTCGGTTAACTATCTGCGTTAGGGGCACCCTAATGACGAAAAAAAAATACGGGTCTAACTTTTTTCGAACAGGAACACAACTACTAGTTATGTGAAATTCTGAGAAATCGTAGGTATGTATGTTTTCTATGGATTTTCTGCACTCAAAAAAATCGACACGTTGTTTCCACATGAAACGCACGTAATCAGTGGACGACACTGACATAACCAGTAATGAACACGTGGAATTCACGTAAGAGCTACGTGATTTCCACGTAAATTCACATTCTAGGTGAAAATCACATGTATGTTACGTGATTTTTCACGCACAATTCACTGGCACGAAATGTTTACCTGATTTTACTAAAGAAGATTTGGTTACGTGTTCAGGTGGAAGTTACGTGAATTTTCACGTGAAAACAGCTTGACGATTTTTTTTTTCGTGTGTGTATTAATAACACTGCACAGTGGTCCAGAATGCGAATTTAGCTAGAAAGATACATTTTCAGCCTAAGTTTGAAGTTTTGGAGTAGTTCCACAAAGTTGTTTCTAATAACAAGGCGCTTCTTTCAATGTGAATGAAAACTAGGGTGGTCCTCATTCTCAGAGAAATCGAAAATCTAACTTTTTTATTTGCAGAATTACAGCAATACATTATTCGGAAAAGATGTAGAATAAATAATTTTAAGTAACTTTGATTCAGCAATTTTCTCTGTACCTTTTGCTACGACCGAATTAGAGCAATTTTTCCTATGTAGCTTAGGGTGTCCCTATAAAAATCTGTTATTTTTATTTCGCAGAGTTGTCTTTCCATCGATTCTTAAACAACAAAAGATACAATTTTAGGAGTACTGAAATTGTCACTATCGTATGTCAAACAAAAGATGTTATGGTTTTTTTTAAAACAAAATAGACTTTTGGGGCAAACCAAAACCATATATCTCGCATTTCAAAGAATTTTTACTATGTATTTCATATTTCAAAAACTGTAGATAGGTTTTTTTTAAATTGAGTAAAATACATATGAAGAAGGCGTAATTTTATAAGAAAAACGGTAAAAGATATCGGCAAGATTTAAACAACGTCAGTTTTATCTCTTCAAGTTATAAAAATCATCTAAAGACAACTGTGTTGCCAAATTTGAAATAAAAAATTTCGAGCAAAAAACTGTTTGTTTTTTATTTGTAGGGACACCCTCAATTACCTAAGAAAAATTGTCCTGGTGAAAGTCTTTACTTTTGATATTATTGATGAGTAATTTCGCTATAGGATTCTTTTTCTGTTTGGCCATAGTAGCTCAACCGTTTTCATTTAAAACAACTTTGTAAAAGACAATTTTGCTGCAAAACTACAATCGAAAGCTGAAAATGTATCTTTCCATTTCGCATTTTCGCAATTTCGCTAAATTCGCATTGTGGACCACTGTGCACTGGTCGACAGAACTCCATGCTAGTTTCCGTTAGCTTGGGTCCCAAAACCACCGATATAATCGTATTTTGGCCTCATGCGATTTGTATTTTTCTTCAAAATTGAATTTTTCATATAATCTTTTGAGAAGCACGTAAATAACTTCCTAAGCTTGAATGTAAATGCTCCAGAAGCTTTTTGCAGCAACTTCGCAGAAAAAAGTGTGTCTATCCGACTTCACTAGAAAATGTTATGACCGTCGAAAGGCAGCATATATTTGCAAAAAAAAAACCGGCAAATTACAGTAAACCCCCCGACATGCACGGATTTCCTTGAAGGTGGTCTCATATGATGTAGGGGCATTAACCTTTGTAGTTTCATCAGATAATATCTCGTGATCCTTCGTATATCGGAAATTGCTTTCTTCAACAAAGTTGTTCATTAGATCAAGACCTTCAGGTAAACTTAAAAGTTCAGTATTACCTCACTAGGCGGTGCTAGTGAGCATGTAAAATTACTGAATATCCTGAATCTAGGCATCGTTGGCATATAGGAAGTTGGTGTCTTCGACAAATATGATTGAGTAACTAAGGTCTTTTGGATAGTATAAAAATAATTCAAAACAAACCCAAAAATGGAGAGGTTCTGCTCCGTATCTAAAACGAGTGCACACAATATCGCTGAATAACTATCACAAGCCTAGTGATACATAAGCGCTTTCCATACGTCATGTTTGGCTGTTGACTTGTCCGTGCCTCGACCTACCCCCGCAGTGGGATGCTAGGCAAAAGATGACGTCCATGGTTCGAGTACCACTGGACCCATGCCCTTTCGCTCAATTTTTCTCAAACATCTGTTCCGATTTCCAACCTGCCATACACTGACGGAACTTTCAACACTTTCTCTTCAAATCTTTAATTCTAGCAAAAAACATTAATGTGCACTCTTGGTGCCTCATGGTGAGCGAACATTTCCTTCTACATCATAATCGTTACTCTACGCCCGGAGAATACAAAACATAACAATTAAAAAGTCTATAAAAATAAGTTCAGAATTCTCCCGCTACGTGGTACAAGTGTTAATTTTTTTGTTCATTTTTTATATTGCCTGTATACATGGTAATTTTTTATATTGCCTGTATCCTGAGATCTAGATGATTTATGAATTTACTGTCTTCGGGAAAGTTATTCGAGTTAATCATGATCTTCCAGGAGGTTGACTCAAAAGTTCAGAATTATATCACTACGCTGCGCTAGTGTGCATGTAAAATTACTTGAGATCCTTGACATATTGCAAGATGGCGTCTTCGGCAAATATGTTCAAGTGGTCAACTCATTCGCTACGTAGCGTGAGTGTACCTCCCAAGTAGCACGCTACGGTCATAATTAGTTCTAGTAACTTGATTATGACTTGCATGTATATATTTATCTCGACGAATGGTGCTAAGACCGACTACATGCAAGCGTCCTGTCTAGCGCACATATAGAATCCGTAGCGTATGATAAGTTGATGAGAAAAATGAACTTAATCAAACAATTGTCGTTTTTCGTATGTATCAGTTTCATAAGACATAATTTTACACGAAATCTTTACGTTCCCCGACTTTGTGCAACATTGTTTTGAGTCTCGTGTAAATGTCATAATTTCTAAGTGTGCACTATTTGTTTGACCTGTATTTTGAGATCTAAACTGACTATGAATTTACTGTCTGAATTTAATGAGTGGGTAGCAGAGCCCACCGTAAATTCACGAAATGTTATCAACAGGGAGTTGGCAATCCACTCTCCTCATCCAAATCGCTTCAATCCGGTGCCCTGATGGTCCCTTCCCTACCCATTGCTTTCAAATTATGTAGGAAAATAAACATTAAAGATAGTAATAATTTACATACCATAGCTATAACACTAGTATACCTATTGAGTGTTTTTTCCGGTGAAGTCAAATTGAAACGCTTTCTTGAGAAAAGACTAAGGAGTTTCAAGGGCCCTCCCTTAGCTCAGTTGGTAAAAGCGCAGCTACAAAGCAACACCATGTCTGGATGTGGCTGGGTTGAATTCGGTATGGTCTGACCAGTTTCGTGATTTCATGTTTTCGTTAAGGAAAATGTCTCGACTCCCTGGACATATGGTATGATTGTACTTAACACACAATCATACTAATGCCAAAATGCTACCTGGCATCGAATGCTCTCAAGTAACAACTGTGGAAGTGCATTTTGAACACTAAGTTGAGAGCAAGCAATAAGCTTGAAAACGCTCAAAAAGGAGAAAAACCTTCGGGTGGTCATCCTAGTAGCACACGTATTGCCATTCGGTTGAGGTAACATAAATATGACTTGCTGAGTAAAAATTTAGTTACCACAACCAATTATGATCGTAGTGTGCTATTTCGGGAATCATGCCCAAGCTTAGTTTTGCTTTTTCGCCGACTTTGTGAACCATACTAGCCTCTTGTAGTACAAAGCATCCTAAATGCTGGTTTAAAGTGGTACCTTTATTCAAATAGAAATATTGTGCATCTTCGGGAAATCTTAAAAAAATTAAATAATGTTAAACTACGGATACATGCTCTATTCTCTCATCTATTAAAATGAAACCTTAAAAAAAACCTTTCACAAACAATTCCCTTTCCTGAGATACTTATGTAGGCGCAGTAGTATGTACGGCCTTTAGTAGTAACGAGTGTTGAACTCACATGCCTTTCTTTCCCCAATTGTTGAGTTGAAGATTGTGAATGACTCACTACTGCCTAGCGCAACTTCAGCTGACTTCAATCTATCATTGAGAAGCAAGCAAAGGGTAGTCAATATACTCATGCTCAAGCTCGTGCTCTTGTTCAACAGCATCCTTACTGTTGGTTTAAATCGGTCCAAAGGGATTGCTAACATTGCTTTCATTTGCCAATGAAAAACTTACATCACACCTCGTAAGTGGCCACTATAGCATCCTTGCTATTGGTTTGAATTGCTCCAAATCGGCTATTCGTTCTACTGGTACACCCAAAAGTTGAAAAGGTGACATTGCGTTAGTTAAAAATTACTATTTTTGCAATAATATCTTGAGAAAACTGCATGATACGTTCAAACACAATTTTGCCCATGTTGGTCCATGTTATGAAATAACAGCGAAGCCATGCTAGCGTATAAAAGCGACGAGTTGCACCTAAATGGTTAAAAACATATTTACGACAACATATTGCACCACCAAACGCACGCAAGGAATTATTCATAGCAAATTGATATGTTGCATTTTATCCAACATCTTGGTGATTTCTCGTGGAAGTGCAGAAACGATCTCGGCATTCAAAAGAGCGAGTATCACGTTAAAACATGCCTACCCATTTCTCGTATTGACCGGTGCATTCGGGCGAGACCGGCGCCGGTATTGCTTTGGATCAACAGTTTTTACACATTGAGGATGTATGTCAGTCCCATGTATCATCTGTAGGTTCTCTGTGTAATCACAGCTGATCCGGCAATAACGGAGTAAAGCCAGTCCACGTTAATTTCGGACGCTTCTCTTTCAGTGTAGATTTTGAATTATTTCACAAATCGCTGGAACGTTTCACTTATATGACAGCTGAAACTCTCCACTTTATTTCGTGGTACAGCATGTTTAACTTCTTGTAACATTCAGTAAAGGAAATAATTTTGTACGAAGAAGTATTTGATTTGGCAGGGCATATGAAGTTGTGGTCGAAAATCTAAAAGTTTCGTTTCTACCGCCACTATCAACAGGGATGTATACGAGAAAGAATGTCTGCAAAAGCGGTTGCTACCGTGTATCAGAAGCTACGACTCTCCAGCTCATTTTGGCCTGATTTGGCTGCTTGTCACACTGCGAAATCCGTCCTGGAATGTTATAAGGTACAAGAAGTCAAATGCGTGCCGAAAACAGCCAATCTACCAAACTGTCCAGAGCTTCGCCCAATTGAGAAGTACTGGGCTCTAGTTAAGCGGAAACTCTTCGAAACCAAGAAGAGAGCGAATGCTACCGATGATTTCAAGAGAAGATGGAGAATCGTCACGGCGGGCGTATCTGAGGATACGGAACCTAATGGCGAGTGTACCACAGAGAGTTCCAGAATTTTACAGAAAGAAGGATTAACATCTTAATCAACTGTTTCCAATATAACTCTACAACTCTATTATTATGAAACAATCGGTTTTGTTGAATCATGTGAATTTGTTTTTTTTTGCTGCTAGGAGCTTGCTGCTTTTAAGGAACCTCGGACGTTGAATCATAGTCATGCTCAAACCATAGCAGCTTTTTTAAAGATTTAACTCGTTGAAAAGGTTGAACTTCGATATGCCTCGGGAATTACTTCTAATCTCTTGAACTCACCTTTTAGAATACCTCACTTTTATGAATACTCTAAAACCAAATTGAGAATTGGTTCGAACTCCGGGAGGTCTCTGATATCGAGTTGTGATAATGATTTTTGGCACCATCTTCTGGAATTTCTGATAACCCTCAATAGAATATATCGAATCCAAGATGAGAAGGTGAAATGTTTTGACTGATAGATTCCTATCGCGAACATTTTGAATCGACTCGATTTCATGTCAGTATTTCACACACTTTTGCAACAAACCTTCACATGGGTGCCCTGATGGTCCCTCCCTTTCTCCGTCAACTCTATCATGTTTGGTTATAGAAGACAAGAAACATTTTTCAACGTGCTACATTTGGGAATATCAGGGGAATGATCCCCCATCGCATCTTCAAGTGATCATTACAAGTTGTCCATTTGGTTCAGACACTTTTGAACGTTGATGTTGCAGCCTGTTCACATATGAAATTCGCCGTGACCAAGTCGACAGAATGCGCCCATACCCCTTTCTGAACCGAAGGGCAGAAATGATGGTTATGGCAAATATTTCTGAAAAAACTACATTGTCTACCAAGTGGGTCAGAGTACTGCAGTCTAAGCTAATAATTTACTCTTATTCACCACCATCAGCACCAGCACAAAACCGTTTTTTTGTCCTATTTTTTATATGAGAGGATGATACGACGTTTAGGAACATATTTTTTTACGTATTCTGTCTGGCCATCGTATTATTTTTAAGGATCGTTATTAATTTCCGAAAACAATCTGCTCCCTTCCTCTCCAACGCGTGTTGCTGGCTGATGTCCTAATTCTGACAAACGGTTAAGTTCTTTTCTAAACTATTTTTCTTTCCACATTTCGTTACAGGTAATTCGCCATTCAGTTGATGATAATTTGCTGTGCTGATAGTAAGTATATCGTGAATTCAATCCGTGAATATCTTGCTGACGGGTAACGCCAACAAGCCATATGTTATTATGCCGAACGCAGTTAGCTCTCAACTTAGTAGAACACTACTGCACTTCCACAGTTATGAATTAAGAGCTTTCGATGCCAGGTACCATTTTTGCATTAATATGATTGTGTGGCAAGTACAATCAAACCCTATGCCCAGGGAGTCCAGAAATTTTCCTTAACGAAAAATTCCTAAACCAGACCGGGAATCGAACCCAGCATGGTGTTGCTTTGTAGCCGTGCCTCTGCCGACTGAGCTAAGAGAGGAAAATTATAAATTAGGTTCATTCTAATTTAGAATCTCGTCATCTGCTACTCGTAACAGTTGAAAAGTTAGAACTTAGTATTAGAAAAATAGGACTTGAGACTATGAAATATTATTCCTTTTCTTTCAATCATTTGCACTTCTTCCTGATTTAGAAACTAGCAATATCAGAATTTAACTTGATATCTTTGGAACATAAAACAATCGAACTTCTCTGACAGATTTTTCCTTCTTTGAATCATGAGCAGTTTAAAATTTTAAAATTAAAAAAAAAATTCAATTTCAAATTTGTCATTTTGAAGATTGGACATAGATTGTCTCGTATTATTTGAGACAAAAAAAAAAATAACAAAATTGTCATGAGTGATTTTCCCTTCTTTCAATTGTAAGCAGTTCTTTTTAATTTCAAAACTTCAAATCAGCTATCGAACTGCGTTGGAAGTTTTACATCTTTGAAATTTGAACAAAAAGTGATTTTAAACAAACAGAAACAAATAAATGAATTATAGGTCACTCAGTCAGCTTCGTTTTGCTAAACGATACTCTGAATTCTTGTTCATCTTTGTTTCCATTTTATTCTCCATTTTATATTCGGCTTCCTCGCTTGAATAAAGCTGAACCCCGGAAGTGTTCGGTATTTATTCTCCATTTTATTGAAGATACACAAAAATATACTCACAAAGAGTGAGGAAAAAGAAACCAGTCGATTTTTACCGATTTAAACAAACAGTGGGGACATTTAGAGTCACTCACTAAGTGTGACAGTGGTTTATTTCATTGGTAAAACTTCGCCTATTATTCGATTTTAATCGATTTAATCCAGCAGTAAAGATGCTGTTGGGACCAATCACAAATTGTAATGAAGGTTTACTTTGATGAGGAAATAAATTGTCTTTGAACTTCGCCTCATAGTCGATGTAAACCGATTTAATCCACCAACATGGACACTTTGTTGAGAAAACCAAAAAAAAAAACGATTGAGAGCCGATATAAACCGATTTAAACCAACAGTAACGATGCTGTTGGGACCAGTGGCAAAGTGTGAGAGTGTTGTACATCATTGAGAAAAAAATAACTAGCCTTAATAGTCGATTTGAATCGCTGGGGTCAATCCAGCAGGAAGGATGCTGTTGTAAACACTCACGAAGTGTGATGGTGGTTTTCTTCATTGGAAAAACAAATAGTCGACGCATAATAGTCGATTTAAACTGATTTAATCCATCATCACAGATGCTATTAATGCCACTAAATAATTGTAATGATGGTTTACCTCGTTGAGGAAACGAAAAAAAACTAACGATTGAGAGTCGATATGAACCGATCTAAACCGACAGTAACGATGTCGTTGGGGCCACTCGCAAAGCTTGATAGTGGTTTACACCATTAGGAAAAAAAATAACAAGCCTTAATGGTCGATTTGAATCGATTGATTCCAGCAGTAAGGATGCTGTTGTAACCACTCTCAAAATGTGATGGAGGTTTACATCATTGGGAAAACAAAAAGTCGATTTACACCGAATCCTAGAGAGTTTGAGCTGTTTAGTGGAATACCTGTAACTAGAAATGAGAAGAAAAATTAGTATTATCCATTTAATTCCAACAACCTTTGCTTATCTTGACAGAAACGCGTATTTCGTATACAGTGTGCAGACTTCTTTAGTGTCATATACTAATAACTCGACTGGAAAAAAATAATAAAGAATACTAATTTTTCTTCTCATTTCGATTTAAACCGATTTAATCCAGCAGCAGAGATGCTATTGAGACCACTCAACAATTGTAATGATGGTTTACTTCGTTAAGGAAACGAAAAAGGAACGATTGAAATTGATATGATTTAAGGTAACCGTAAAGATGCTTTTGGGACCACTCACAAAGTATGATAGTGGTTCACTAAATTGGGAAAACAAACATGGAGTTTAAACTTTTTGGCCGCTTTGAACCGATTTTAACCAACAATAAGAATGCTATTGAGGCCACTCACAAAGTGTGATAGAGGTTTACATCATTGCGAAGACACACAATTTTCTAAACTACACGTGGGAGTCTATATGAACCGATTGAAACCAGAAGGATGCTGTTGTGGCGACTTGCAAGGTGTGATGGCGAATTCTCGAGAACCGATGTAAACCAACAATAAGGATGGTGTTGCGCACTAACAAAGTGTGATGGTGATTTATTTCATTGGGAAAACAAACAATTTTGATTTACGCCTATTCGATTTTAACCGATTTAATCTAACAGTAAAGTGCTGTTGAGACGATTTGTGATGGTGGTTTACTTCGTTGAGGAAACGAAAAACAAGTAACGATTGAGAAACGATATGAACCAATTTAAGTGAGCAATAAAGATGCTGTTAGTATGATAGTGGTTCACAACATTGGAAAAAAACATGTTTCTTAAACTCCGTTTTTGACTGCTTTGAACCGATTTAAACCAACATTAGGAATGCCATTAGGGCCACCCAGAAAGTGTGATAGTGGTTCACATCATTGCGAAATCACACAATTTTCTAAATAACACATGGGAGTCTATATGAACCGATTTAAACCAGTATTGAGGATGCCTTTGGGACCACTCACAGAGTGTGATGGCAAATTCTTCGTCGGGAAAAGAACACATCGTTGGGTCACTCACAAAGTGTGATGGTGGTTTATTTCATTGGAAGAGCAAACAATTTTTATCCACGCCTAGTTGATTTTAACTGATTTAATCTAACAGTAAAGATGCTGTTGAGACGATATGTGGTGGTGGTCTACTTCTGTTGAGGAAACCGAAAAAAAGTAACGATTGAGAGACGATATGAACCAATTTAAGTGAACAATAAAGATGCTGTTAGTATGATATTGGTTCACAAAATTGAAAAAACATGATTTCTTAAGCTCCACTTTTCGTGTCGCTTTGAAACCAACATCAAGAATGCTATTGGGGCTAGCTCACAAAGTGTGATTGTTGGTTCACATCATTTTCTCAACTATGAACCGGCTTAGACCAATAGTATGGATGCTGTTGGTACCACTTACAAAGTGTGATGGCGAATTCTTTGTTGGGAAAGCAAAAGAAAAAAATAACGCTTGAGAGCCAATTTGAACCAATGTTAACCAACAGTAAAGATGCTGTAGGGTCACTCACAAAGTGTGATGGTGGTTTATTTCATTGGGAAAACATACAATTTTGATTTACGCCTAGTCGATTTTAACCGATTTAGTCTAACAGTGGAGTTGTGATGGTGGTTTACTTCTTTGAGCAAACGGGAAAAAATCGCTTGAGAGTCGGTTTGTACCGGTTTAACCCAACAATAACGGTGCTGTTGAGGTCACCCACAAAGTGTGATGGTGGTTTTGCTTGTTAAGAAAATAATGCTAAGAGTTGATTTGAACCAATTTAAACCATCAGAAAAGATGCTATTGGGCCATTTACAAAGTCTGATTGGACTTGAGGACTTGAGAGATGATCTGGCCAAATTTAAACCAACAGTAATGATACTGTTTGGACAACTCAAAAAGTGTGGTGGTGGTTTACTTCATTAAGAAAACAAATAGTTTTTCAGGTGCGCCGAATAGTCAATTTGAACCGATTTGAACCAAGAATTTAGATGCGGATATGGAGAGTACCCTTCTCCTCGATAAAGGTGCTTCAAAATGTTGTTTACACATAATATTGGAGTTAAATAAGTGTGTTACTCACTTTAATGATCACAGTCATATGAATTAAATAAACTTCTTTCCGAACCACTTTCCCCAATTTAAGGGAAATAGCCATGAATCGGCGTTCACGTCTGAAAATATTTCTATATCTGTAAAAACCACACAGTAGCATGTGTGCATTATTAGTATCGAAATCACGGAAAAATAGCACTTTCGACATTCTCCCCAAAAATGCGGGTAAACTCAAAAAAAAACATCCGGTTTTCAGCTGTACCTGACAGATACTACCATCGAGTGCTTGTAGAAACAGAAAAATCTGTTCATTTTAACGGATTTATGCAACTAGGAATTTTGACAAAATTTTACTTGTCCTGATTATTTTGTTCAACCCCTGTATGTGGACATGGTGCACTGATCGACCTATCTCGACAAAGACAGAAAAAATGATCTGATCTGAACTTGAAATGAAGTAAAACAGATTCTCTAACCGAGAGCATTTATTTCAAATCAGCGCCAACATTTGATTAGGGCGGATCTGCTTTTCTAAACAAACACTTTGTCTGCTAATTTATCGGAAGTTGAATGCAATTCCTTCAAATTGAATATATCAGCGGATAGAGATAAAGCTCCAGTTTCTCAAAGGGTGCTTCATTTGTATTTGTGACCTTTTGTTCAAGAGAAAATGACTACAAAAGCCATTGTTTTCAAAAGCAGATTCGCCCTATCTAATGTTGGCGCTGAAATGAATGCTGTTGAACTTAGCTTGGTTGGCGGTTGTGCGTAAAGAGAGAGGCGGGTAGCTTTGAATCGGCACAGTGCCAAAAAGAGCTAATTTTTGGCAACGTTGCAAATGAGCCGAAATCTTTTTTCTCTCACCAGTTTTTTTTTCGAAATGGATTACAAAAAGCGGTAAGCTTGTGCCGTAATGACAGTAACTTCTGACACTCACGAAACGCTTTTTGTTATCAAAATAACTACCAACGCTACAACTAACAACTCTTACATCAAATTTGAACCAAATAGTTGAGTAAAAAATGACATTCTTCCATAAACGATCACGATACGCGTTCAAAAGCTCCTATTGTTATGTTTTAAAAACTTGAATGCCTCACGATGGTGAACAATCAATCAAAAACCATCCCGCCCCCGGGTGGGCTCGAACCACCAACCTTTCGGTTAACAGCCGAACGCGCTAGCCGTTTGCGCCACGGAGGCTAATATGGGCAAGTGCCTTCCTATTTCACAGCAGCTCCTTTCGCTCCGGACCGATTGACTTCGCATTTCGAAACCATGTGCAATCCAATGACAGATGAAGAATGATGGCGATGATCCCATGCTGTGTGTGTGTGTGCGCGCGTGATGGAGCGGATATGCACCGCGTGCCGCCATGATGGTATGATTACGGTATTGGGCCATCGGGCGCTGGGGGTAAATGCCCTCACCGAAATCACTTCGGCGAGGTTGGAAATATTCCAATTTTAGCTCACGGCTGCCGCGATTCCGACGGGTGGTAGTTCTCCCAAAAATAGGAACACGCCCAAACGTGTATCGAGCAGAGGACCGTGGGCCGCAGAACACAGCAGGAACGGAGGGGGATTTCTATTTTTAAATCGAGTTTATGTCGGTTGAGTTGAAAGCAGGCCAGGCTTTTGAGCCGCTCGAGCATTGTTGGAGATTCTAGGAACGAGAACTTCTCAAGAGCGCTTATTTCAGAACTGAACAGTCTCGTTCCAGGCACAACGCATTTACCAGCTGGAAGGAAACAGCGCTTAATGGGGTGAACTGAAAGCGAATCTGTTTTTTCTGACTATCCATCCATGTGGGTTTTTGGCACAGTGGGATGTCAACAAATCCAAATAATCTCCAATTTTTCTTACGTAGAAATTCGGAGTTCTGGACGTCTCGGCAACCAGCTTCTGAAGCATTCTTACGCGAGTTATTCCTCGAGGGTGTACATATGGGAACAATGCTGAATGCTGTTTACCGTCGGTCGTCTGGAACTGTGCAGTAGGCTACCTTTGCACAGCAACACACCTCCGACGCTCTTCGCCTGCGCGCGACACTGCTCGGATTCAGTCGGTACCGCTGCCTGTGACCGTCTGCGCAGAGCTGAGACGCGAGCGCCGATCTCGTCTCGTTTGCGATTGGATTGGATCCCGCTGAAGTCGCTGCACTGCGCGAACGGCGAGGCTCTCATTCGCAGATTCGCTCACCAGCGTCTCAACTGGAACGGCCTCATCATCGTCGTCTAATCATCGCCAGGTGGTAGTAGGCTCCGCATAACAAGAGAACTGCAGCGCTGCCGCGCGCGCTCATGTGTCTGGCTGGGCGTGACAACAAGTGCGCAAACAGTCGCAGCGCAGTGGTTGCTCTTTTAGAGTCCATTCCCTCAAACCAGTTCCGAGTTAACGCTCGCCCACCACCTCCTCCCCGGTTGACAGTCCAGTACTGGCGGACCGTGCAGATTGAGCGGTGGTAGACCGTATACAGGCATCAATGTCAGCCATTTATATCAGGCCGTGCCCATGCAACTGGAGGTGATAACTCTGGCGCTGAAACAATTGCAAATATATGAAGGATGGTGGAACGTACATTTCAGCCGAAAGTTGTCACATTTGGAAGATGTGCCGTTAATACACATTGGGTGGGTCACCACTGTATGGGAAAAAGTAACTTGACTGATAATGATAGAATAGACCTTATTGAAGTAGACTACGTTATTGTTTTCCATAGAAGGGCCGCACTAAAAAATGTTAAACTTTTGAATGGTTATTACCCAGTATTTGTTCGTTAGATTTTCCAAATTTGAACATCATACGATTTCTTATAGTCTATCTGTATGCAGCAATAAACTATGAAGGATTCTTGTCCTGCGCTTTCAGGTATCCTCAGATACCCCCGCCGTGATGATTCTCCGTCTTCTCTTGAAATCGTCAATCCCATTTGCTTTCTTCTAAGTTTCGAAGAGTTTCCGCTTCACTAGATCCCAGTACTTCTCTATTGGGCGAAGTTCTGGACCGTTTGGTGGATTGACTGTTTTTGGCACGTGTTTGACCTCTTGTTCCTTATACCATTCCAGGACGGATTTCGCATAGTGACAAGTGGGTAAAACAGAGCAGGAGAGTCGTAGCTTCTGATAAACGGTAGCAACCGCTTTTGCAGACATTCTTCCTAGTACACATCGTCATTGATAGTGCCTATAGACGAAACTTTTAGATTTGCGACCACAACTACATATGGCCTTCCAAATCAAACACTTCTTCGGGAATTCGGACACCTTCTTTGTCCGGATATGCTCGGCAACGGCGTTCCTTTGCATTGCGGTGTAAAAATCCAGACCCGGAAGCTGTTTAAAGTCTTAGTGAGCACGTATGTTTCGTCGTCCATTATGAAAGAAGAAAATGTTTGCAAAAAATTGGTGTGAAGCTACTTAGCACACATTTTTGCAGTGAAATTTTGCTTGTCATCACGGTTGGGCCCCTTTTTCGCTTTGTACCTTTTTTTACGTATGATTTTGACTCCCCAACTTTGCGAGCCATATTTCGCACAGAAAGATAGGGATTTTTCTCAATCATGACTACCACCTTCTAGTCCATTTGTCGGGAGCATACTTTTCGATTTGTTCTACTTCCAACCTTCCGATCCACAGTCAAGCGCTAGTCTAATGATTTGCAAACACAGAGCACGGTAGTTTTCGGTAGTTTTAGTTTCTTGGCAAGATCGCGTACAGATAAATTCGGGTTGCTGCCGTCGTACAAAATGCGTTTGTGCACTTCCACTTGATTCGACGCCATTTTTTTAATGTTACAAGAATGTGAACAATTTGTACCACGAAATACAGTGGTGAGTTTCAGCTGTCATATAAGTGAAACGTTTCAGCGATCCGTGATATAATTCAAAATATACACTGAAAGAAAAGTGTCCGAAATTTAACGTTGACAGTACTCCCTGCTTGTTTGCGACACCTCGCACGGAGATGTTAGGGTTTCGCTTGAAACCGCTGACCATTCTTTTTGGTCGCACTGCAGCTTTCGACTTTTGATTCCCACAATCTAACTGCATGCGCCGCAAAAACGTTCCCCAACACTTTATTGATTGGCTCTTTTAAAGATTTGCCTAGCAACTGGACGTGCGGATGGCGTTCTTCAATTTGATGCTACGAAGAAAATTATTCAATTTTAACAAGCGTGTAAAATATCCCTCGTTTAATCCAAACTAAAGAGGCGTAAACAACGAAATTGTTTGCAACATCTCATGTGCCATACAACAATATGTGGGCAATCTTTCATCCAGCAGGCTGGATTCAAGCGTTAACCAGCTTAAGTTTACATAAATATCCCATTATTTTCTGGCAAATCTAGCGTTCCCTTTATGTGCATTAGATAACGCAGAATATTCAATGTTTCTTTTTATCTGTGTATATTTATCTTCCTTGGAGGCCATTTTGAGACTTCTAAATCAAAATAGAGGCATCAGTTTGCCGCACATACCTGTGAAATGAGGGGTGCCCAGTTTTTTTTATATGCATGATTTAATCAAATGAACCATGTTTAAGTGAACCATATTTTGGTCATAGAATGAAAGCACTATAAATCGACCTATAAGATGAAGTTGCAATAAACAAAATGCTTCAATATAACCAAATAAGTAATAGTCATTAAACAAATTGCTTTAATATAACTAACATCTGTTTACACCATAATTCTTATTTTTTGTATTCTCCATGCGTGGAGTAACGAATTACGAAGATGCTTCGAAGGATCCGTTTGTTCATGAGAAATCAAGGAACCAATTTTTTTTCTTCTCTACTTTCTCATTTTAATTGTGCTAATTTTCGAAACTTTGTTTTAATTTTCGACTTTTCTGAATGACTTTTCTAATTTTTGAACCAAGTGTAAAAGTAATTTATTGTCAATGGCAAAGTTAAACAAAATAACAATTATTGAAGATTATTGGTATTGTTTTGTCGCCTCTTGTTTCTGTTTCTTCAAATCAGATTCTCTTTTCCGCTTCATTCTAGCAATCTTTTTGTTTTGCTGTTTTTGCTCCAAACGACACTTGTCTTTTTCTTTTTGGTTGAATTCTTCAATAGGTTCGTCTGAGCACACGATACCTCGTTGACTTATACTTCCGCTTGTTTAACATTGTTGGAGTACGTGATGTGTTAAGAAACAATTCCAATGCTGGACCAGAAGCCACTGGATCTGACGATCTACGGATGGGGAAATTAGCTGAAACTTTATATAATAAAGATGCTGGATCTGAAGACGTGCATGGAGATTGTTCAACATTTTCAGCATCCACAGTTTGCATTGCGCTACAGGCATCTCCTGCAGCTAGTGGTTCACCAGAGTCAATATCACATGAAAGATCATCGTTGTCCTCATTTTCTTGGACAGCGTTGACAAGATCAGGAATTCTTGCCTAGAAAAATTTGAATTGAATTGAAGTTCGCTTTCAAATTGCTTTATCCTTTCAGTCTTTGCACACTCTAACAAAGCGTTCAGAACATTATACATTTTTTTCTTGGAAAGGTTCTTCCAACGGCTCTAATTGGTCAACATCATCCATTTGGGAATGTGGGAAATGAAACGAACTTTTTTTTCTCGGTGTACTTTCCTCCAAATAATGCCCGTGAGAGCTAGAAATGAGAAGAAAAAATAGTATTTTTCATTTAATTCCAACTACCTTTGCTTATGACAGATACGCGTATTTCGTCTACAAGGTGAGACTTCTTCAGTGTCTCGTACTAATAACTCGACTTGAAGAAAGAAAGAAGAAGGTGTGGCCCATTTAGTATTGCAACAAACATTTTTGATTCTTACAGCGACCCTAGTGCTCGGATTTGTAAACTATGATTATCTTATGTGTTCCCTATAACAATAACAACATCAGAAGATTTTTTTTCGGGGTGCAGCTCGTAAAAGTACACAGAAACTTTGTCGATGAATCGCAAGCCTCAAAGCAAGCGTCGGGTGAGTACTGTCAACCGTCAACTGCGGAACAAAGTCATCAAAAGAACATTAAGGAAAACCCCTTTATCTCACGCCAAGTTTCACGCCCAAGTTTCACGCCGCACTGTAAAACAGATTCGTCTGCGGGAAGACTTCAAGCTATACCGTGCCTGTAGACAACCAAATGGGGATCAAAAGCAGAACAATGTGGCCAGAATCCGTGCCAGAAAACTGTATGATCAGGAGTTGACAAAATTCAATGGCTGTCTTCTCATGGATAATGAAACCTAGGTAAAGCCCGCTTTTAAACAGCTACCGGGACAACCATTTTACTTGGCTACAGCTCGGGGAGATGTTCCTGCTAAATTCAAGTTTGTGTTTGCAGATAAATTTGCACGTAAATACATGATTTGGCAAGGCATCTGTAGCTGCGGTAGGAAGACCAAGGTTTTCATCACTGATAAGACATTTAATTCAGAGCTGTACAGAACGGAATGTCCTCAAAAGCAAATTTTGCCATTCATCTGATCCCACAATGAACCTATCATGTTTTTGCCAGATCTTGCAAGTCATTACAGTAAAACAGTGCTACAGTGGTATGAAACCAACGGGATTCAGTTTATACCGAAATAACTCAACCCACCAAACTGTTCCCAGCTCAGACCGATAGAGAGATTTTGGGCTATTATGATGAGGAAGCTCAAGGTGAATGGCAGTGTCGTCAAAAGCATCAATGAATTGGGAACCAAGTGGAATAAGATTGCCAAAACGATGGATGAGAATAATGTGCGCCGGTTGATGAATCGTATTCCGGGAAAAGTCCGCAATTTTTATGGAACCAAGGCAGCAACTCCCCTAGGTATGGTTTTGTATGGATGAGTAATTGTAGGAGCTACTATCTTACATGATGCGGAGAAGCTAAACATAGTTGTTACGCTATTTTTACTAGAACCTCTCTCGATGTTGTATACATGTTGACTTCCTCGAAGAGCGAATACAGATTTTCGTTTTTATTTTTGAGTTCAAATAAAACTAAGTTTCACCTTCATTCGATCCTTCTAGAATCATCCAAAATTCCATTGGTTGTGAAAAACTTCTCAATTTATCGAAACCACGATTCAATGTCCGACTTGGTCACTTTTGCACTGGCATTGGTGATGACTGAGATTTCAAAACCATGATTGTTATCATAAGTATTTAAAACTTGGGGAGTAATGTAAAATCTATACCATACTGACAACAGCTAAGCATTTCGAAGTTTACAACTTTTTGCTTTCATCTGCTTTGATGTTTATTTTATTAATGTTTCGTGCGTAGTAAAGACTGGACTCGGAAAAAAATGAGACACACAAAAATGATCACCAAAAATTTTTAAATTTTCAGGGATTAAATAACTATGTTTTGGCATAATTTATTTATTGAATTCCCTCCCCCAAGATGAATGCTCGTACATTTCTCTTAACACTGCTCATGAGATCTTGGGCGAGGCTTTGTCCATCTTCCTTACACAATTTCTCCCAGGTTTTCTTCAAAGCTTCATCGGTTTTGAATGTTTTTCCGCTTTTTTTTCGCCTTCTTCTTCATTATCGTCCAAAACTTTTCGATCGGACGAAGTTCTGGTGTATTTGGCGGGTTCGCCTTCTTCGGGACCACATTTACGCCCTTTGCTTCGTACCAATCCATTACAGACTTGGCGTAATGGCACGAAGCGAGATCCGGTCAGAACAGCGTGGGACCACGGTGAGAGCGGAGGAAGAGCAGCAAGCGCTTCGGCAAGCATTCCTCTCGATAAATCTGCCCGTTTATGGTGCCGGTTGTAACGAACGGCTTGCTGTTCCGTCCGCACTCGCTGATCGCCTGCCACAACAGGTACTTCTTCGCGAATTTGTCCATCTTTCTCTTCCGGAACTTGTTGTCCGAACCTCCATGCGGGACGTACCGACAAAAAACTCGAGGCCGGGGATTTGTTTGGTGTCCGCCTTGATAACGACGTCCACGACGAGACAGCCTGGCTTGACCAGCCACTCACGGTACAGCTTCCGCGCACGCAATTTGGCCATCGTGTTTTGCTTGTCAGTCCGGTTTGGCGTCTTTCTGACCTTAAAAACACGTAGCCCAGCCCGCTTCATGGTCTGCTGGACGAACCAAATCGACGAATTGACCTTTTTGGTCACGTCTCGGGTGGAAAGGTTCGGGTTATTCTTAAACTACTGCCTTATCTTCCACGCCTTTTCTGGGTATTCCGTTTTCGGTTTTCGGCCGCGTCCGCTCGATGGTTTCGTCTCCTGGAACATCTTCACAACGCGGGACACGGTGGAATGGTGGATTCCAAGCCTTTTGCCGATCCATCTGAATGACTGACCAGGATTTTCGATCACCGCGCCCAAGATTTGTTGGCGTAGCTCTTCTGGTTTCGAATGCATCTTGACAGATCGCGATAAAATTTTGCACACATAAACATAACACTCTAAACTAGTATTACCAAAAATAACATTAATTTTTACCCACGCGATAAAAAGTTACACCCAAAACAAAGTGTCGCAATTTTTTCGAGTCCAATCTTTAATAATGTCAATAATCAGAAACCTGCACAGAGTCAATAATCAGTTACTTTACCCTACCAACCTTTACTCTGGAAAAAGAGACGTACAATTCCAAGTAATAGTTAGTGTCTTATCTTCTTCTCAACTTTTCCGATTTCAGTATTTTAAAATTAACAAAAATCTGAAGTTAATATTCTTTGTAAATAGGAGAACCCTTACCTGCAATTCTTACATCATCTTTGAGAAACATATTTCGAACCTTGCGTTAATTTAGAAGTAAAATTTATAATCCTCGAGACGCTACTGACAAATACGTGTTTTATTCTACACACATTCAGCGAGAACAAACCCTCCCCCGGCAAATCTACTTGAAACTTTTGTCGCTTCCCGAACGCTTCACTTGGTATCAGACCGGCAGCAAGCGCAAGCAACCAAACATAAAACAAAAGCAACAACAAAAAATCTCCACACCTACCGTCGATAATAATTTTGTGAAACCTTGCAAATTTTCACCCAGATTGGTCATTTTTTTCTTCGTCAGGCGAAAACCGTCCACCGATTGCTCCAGGTGGGTGTTTGTTTCGGGCCAACGCTGGCTCGACCCAACTTTGTAATGGTAGTGGAACGAATTTACCGAAGAACAGCAGTATTTTCGCGCAGTACTCGCTTTCCGTCGGCTGTTATCATCATCATCATTCATCTTTGAACGGGCGATGTGCGTTTGTGTCAGTAAAG
Source organism: Aedes japonicus (assembly GCA_034211315.2). NCBI lineage: Eukaryota > Metazoa > Arthropoda > Insecta > Diptera > Culicidae > Aedes > Aedes japonicus. The sequence continues at coordinate 62,901 of JASCZW010005270.1, forward strand.
CAGAGCTGCACTTTTACACCATCGAGGAAAAGTATGCGTGATTTCTGTGTTCAAACAACTCATCGCAACCAAAGCAGGCTATAAATAATCACAGTTGTCTATACTACTGTACGGTTTGTTGTTACACGATTGGTGATAGGATCCCTACCTCAACTGGCCCTAGCAACCTGACATTTTCGGTTACAACGGGCGGGAATCAGTTGGCTGGCAATTTTGGAATCAGCACCAGCGAGCGCCGTTTTCTTTATTTTTGGCCAGGCTCAGAAGTTCCCGATAAGCACCGTGGGGTTTTATTATGGGGTGCTACGCGCGGGTATTATCTGAACGCTGGATTAGTCGACATGTTGATAATTTGATTGGACGGAGTTTTGCGCAATAGGTTTCGGCGGGCATTTACATGGTCTGATAACACTCCACCACTCGGCATCACCGTGTAACTTTGGCGATGAGCACAAAACGGGCCGGAACTGGTTTTAGTCGGATGTTGAAAGATAATTTCAAACGAAAGTCGGATGAGGTTGGTGAGAAGAGAGTTTTTGGTACATTGTACTAGATAATAGTCGGTCACGATAGACGTTTAACCTGTTCGGCTGGTTCATGCTTCGAAAAGTCTGCGCTTTGTAATGTTAATATAATAATTATTGTCATCACTGAGAACTTAAAGATGTTAACTACTTCGACAAGCAGCAGGTTTTTTTTTTCAAGGAGTTTTGTTTCTATTTCCTTTTAAGTGTTTACAAAAATATCTTCGATTTTCGGCAGTCGAAAAAAAATATTGGAACTGGCACCTTCACATCTCAAAAGAGTTCCATAAATATTTGGCTCAGGCTATGCAAAAGAAACATATTCCTTAAAGGAGTTAAATTTCATCGAATAGTAGAACTTGGTGAGAACATTCCAGTTATTTATAACCAGTTCTCGTTCAGTTCGTTCACCAATTACCTACTTCGTTTTCGTTGCGTTTTCGTTGTCAGATAGAATTTAAAACGACGGAAGTAGTCCCGGAAATTCTGCAGAAGTTCAGTAATGTATGAAGGAAAAGGGATCTGCTAGGGTTGGCTAGGATTGACTGTTCAAAGGGCTATACAGCCAGGTGCACCTGTCGTTTGGGATTCCGTAAGAGACGGCACTTCTGAGTGGGGCCTAACACTGGCAAACCCTCTATCCCTCCTCGGTGTCATCGTGTCAAAGTGTCAATGAGAAAGGTTATAAATGCGACTCCTCTGGTAGGGTCTTCGCTGAGGGAACTGGTATGGCCCTTTGAGATTGAGATAATTCTAGACAGAGTAAGGTTGTTGTCGGCTGTCCGATGGGTCCTCCCATCGGTTGGTCGTCCCTTTAATCTTTCTGATGAATGGAGCACGACATTGTGTCTATTCGCTGCCCTCCCCTTCTACAGATGGAGGCCACCTGGCTGGTCGGCCTTAATGTTTTCAGGGATGCCAAAGTGTCCTTGAGATGCATGGAATCATTGTTTTAAGGAGGGAAAAGGAGGAGGGAAAAGGAGGAGGGAGGGTGTTACCGTTCCAATAAGTTCTTCCGCATCCAGCTGAATACAGTGTCTGTTGTATCGCTGAGTGTGCTATCTGAAAGATTTTGGAACGAATTGAGGCCCTGAATACCATTAGATAGTATCGTCGAATAGGACCGAAGGTAGTTTCAACCTTTAGATCCACGCGAGTGGAGTAGGTTAGCCTTTCCGCAGCCTAGGCATTCCTCAGATCCGGCGTTCATTTCGAGGACGTCGATTACTTACCTTACCAATCAGACCAAGGCCGGTGTGGCCTCTGCTGTATACAGAAGTGGTCTCCATTGTTTTGGGCCTTCTACTTGATGGCTCCACCTTGCTCGTTGCGCGCCTCTTCTTCTTGTACTCGTTGGTTCGTTTTCGAGAACCATTTTAACAGGGCTGTCGTTCGACATTCTTTCAACATGCCTAGCCCATCGTAGTCGACCGATTTTTGGACGCAAGGACGCCGATTGGTTCCCCTCCAATAGTGACCAGTGTGGCCCAGTGTGGACAGAAACCGATGGTTGCTACCGCAAACGTAGACACAGGAGCTTTTTTCTGCTGAAAGTTCAAAGCCTATAGGACAGACTTAGTTTTGGCCATGCTCAACAACCTTTTTGCTAGCTTCTTACGTAAAGAAACCATAGTATCTCCTAGTCACTGTTAGGACGATGTCGTTCCTCGAAAAGCCGTTCGTCAGTACAAAGAAAAGAGTGACGGTGATAACTGACCCTTTCAAAAACTTACCACAGCCTTACCAATCATCCTAAGGCCTCTGTGGCCTGTGCTGTACACAAAAGACGTTTTCAAACAATACGGTTAGACTCCTAGCGTGTCTATTCGTTTTGAGCTAGTGAATTATTCCTTTTCGAGAGCAATTTACTGGATTGGTTGTGGCGTGCCCAGCTCACCATAGTCGACGGATATTTTCTGTGTAGCATCCACCGAAGTCCAAAACTGAGCACAGTTCCCAGGCCTAACGCTGTTTTGTATTTGATTCAGATTTTCAGATTCCTTCAAACTCTTCTGCGGGTTATCTCTGTTTTCGCTCACCAGCATCACCTGCTGAATGAACTTTCTTAAGTTTTTAGAACTTTCTCAGATATAAAGTAGGCATTAAAAAACGACTCAATGTTCCGATTTTTCATGCGATTACCCTGCCACCTGGTGGTTGGTCCACCAATCAGTAGTCAAAATATACTAGTTGCCTAGTATACAGATGACTACATTTGACAGCTCCATCACTTATAGCGCGAACAGTGAAACAACTTCTTCGCTTAAAAAAAAGTCGGCCATCTTGGCCCACTTCGTGTCGGTCGGATACGATCGCGGAACCATCTACAAGATTTTGGCACTTCTGGAGAAGCGAGAGTTCATCGACCGGAAGCCTGGTTCAGGCCGTTCAACCGTTTTAAGCGACCGGAGGATTCAAACAGAAGACGAAAGGTAAGGTGGCCACTTATTTCCGTGCGTTGGGCTGGGAGGTCGGTGTGACCGGCCAAACGGTCAAGAAGTATTTGGCCAAAATGGATATCCACATGCGGAAACATCACTCTAAGCCAACCGTATCGGAGAACTAACCCCGAAACAACTGCTGAAGATTCTGGTCAAAGACATCTTCCCGGCGAAGCGGAACGTGATGGCATGCCAACCTTCGCAACGTGCCCCAGTTCCGCCCAATCGAGAAGTTCTGGGCCAATTTGAAGAGGAGAGTATATTCAAATAATTTCTTGGTCAAAACGACGGATGATTTGATCAAAAAGGCGACCAACGAACTGAAGAGTATACCTAAAAGCTTCTTTTCTTCACTTATGGCCAAAGTTCCGGATAACTTCCGCAAGGCGGTGGTCAGATAGAGTAGAAGTATTTATGTGAAGTTTTCAAGTTTTGATTTGTTAGAATATCTTTTTCCGTTCTTTTTTAACATCCATCCGAAAATAGTCACTTTTTTATGCGTACATTAGCTGTGAACTACTTGCTTATCCCTCACAGGGTTTCTTCCAAATTTAGTTGTGGACTTTTTTCGATTATCCAAACTAAAGCTCGCTGAACTCCCACCGCCGTAGATTTGTGGCATGACCAGCGTTCCAGTTTCTCAGACCATAACGCTGTGGCGGTCAGGAAGCGCCAGTTTCTTGTATTACTGCCAAAAACAGGGTAGTTATCTGTTGGATACGACATGGTGCTTCAGAGTATAATACTCAACAGGATGTCGAGGTACACTGTGGGTACAGGCGGCGTGCAAACAACCAGTTTTGCTTCCGTAAGGGCAAGTCAACGGTGGATGTGGATCCTGTCCGTCACTAAGACGGCAATCCGGCATAAGACGCGGGGAGTTCGCTACTGTCCAGCGATCCAGTGGTGACGGGAGAAACGCGTTCAATAGCTCCAGTTGAGAGCCAGCTAGCTTCAACGCCTCCGGGTTACTGGGTACCTGTACAGGATTCTTGGCAACTTCTACCAGGATCGAGTTCTGGTTCACAGAACCAAGTCAGGAACTTGTCTAAATCGAAGCAGGAGTTCCGCAAGGTTCGATCCTGCGTTTGGTACCCAGGAACACAATGCATGAAGAAGTGTTACAACCAATGTTCCCTAACGGGGTAAAGATTGTCCGATTCGCGGACAACATCACTCTAGAGGTCTATGGAGAATCCATGGGGTGCTTTACCCACCCCACTGTTTGTATCTTCGCAAATATTGAGACGCTGGTCGGATGCGATGGTTGATGCAATCCCTACAGCTAATGCTTCAGTAGAGAAGAACGAACACTGTATCGGGACCGTAAAGTGTTAGTCGGGGATTCCTAGTTCGGCTCTGTCTTTTCCGTATCCAACTGGATATAGTGTCTGTTGTATCGCCCTGAATGCCGTTGGATGGTATCGTCGAATAAGACCAATGTCACCAGTGGAGTAGGTTAGCCTCCGCTAGACCTCGACACTCATCTCTATTTGGCGTTCCTTTCGAGGACACCGATTGGTTGGTCTAAAGTTCCGCAAGGTTCGATCCTGCGTTCGGTACTTAGGAACACGATGAATCACGAAGTGTTGCGACTGATGTTCCCTAACGGGGTAAAGATGTCGGATTCGCGGACAACATCACTCTAGAGGTCTTTGAAGTTAACGGCCGTTGGCATAGTAAAGAGATGTATGCAGTTCCGGGAACTGAAGCTAGTCCATCATAAAACAGAGGTTATCATTGACTCTGTTAACTGTTACGAAATCGAAAGTGTGTTTGTTTGTCTAGCTGCTTGCGCAACTGTTTATAAAATTCTTTTAGTGTTCATACTCGCTAAACTATGCGTATTATTTATCTACGAAAACGCTACGTCACTCGGCATCTCAGCAGGGGTTGACAGTTCGAAACCAATCGCCGTAGGTTTCAGGTCTGCTGAATTTGGACCGCACCTGTCTCACGATATTTCTCCATAAAACTCGGCTGAGAGATGCTTGTATCCAGTTCCTCGAATGTCCCACACTTCCAAGGTCTTGCTAGACTTGGTTTAACTACCTAGCTTGCAGCGCTGCTCTGCGTCTTGTACCGGTCGGATTGATCTTGTAGAGTTCAGAGTAGGCACGAGTTCCCGTAATAATACGTCTCCGCATTTCTCTGCTGCAGTTGTTATCAGACGTAACCAATAATCCAAGGTACACACCCTCATCCACCACCTCGAACTCATCTCCCTCGATTGTCACAGTTCTGCCTATGCGAGCTCTATCACGCTCGGTTCCTCCAGCCAACAGATACTTAGTCTTCGATGCATTTACCTTCAATAATGGCTATATCGGCATTATCGGTGCAATGATGCAAGAGAAAGCTCCTGGCTAGTGTCGCCCTGTCCTTACTCAGATATAGTGGGACCACTGTTAAGTACTAAGAGCTACCTACGAAACATCAACGTGGCACAAGAGGTATTTGGAAGACCACGAGAGTGACATCTATGGTCAAATGGTAAGGTGAGTGGAACAGTTCCAACAAGGGTTGGTGGGTCGGTCGACGACACGGTGAAGTTAATTTCTATTTGACGCAGATCTTGTTAGGGCATGGTTGCTTTAGCCAGTACCTGCGGAAGTACGGGCACGACAAGTCCTCCGCACCTCCTCGCTTCGGCGGCACGAGAGATCGGCCATCATACCCGTGAGCGGTTTGGGCACAACTCCGGATAATCTTGTCCAGAGGATGTGCCAAGACCGGGACATCTGGGACGCTGTAAGTAAAACGTCTTCTCAGATTGTCCTAGAGCTCAAAAATAGATGGCGCAACGACCAGCAGCAGGTCAAAAGCAACTTGCTAACTACTAAAGTCCTAAGTATCTAGACACAGCGGATGCTCAAAGCACAATAGATTTTTTATAACCTTCAAAACGGATCACCCTAGTCTATCTTTCATAAGATAGATCAATTTTCTAGGCAAACTCTCCCATCAAATCTGCTGCTGGAATTTATTTAATTCTACGAAATACTTCTCGATCGTTGAGTGAGGCTCTTATGTAGAACCGTTTTTCTCTAATATGCATTTGAAGATCTTCTCCCGTGTGCTTTGATGAGAGAGCGTAGGGGCGCTGTTGTACCGAGTTAGCTGTGGAACATTGCGAGTAGGATAAAGTACTTGCTATTTGCACAAAAGTGCCTGAGTCAATTGCAAGTATTTTCAATGATAACTCGTAGTTGTGACAGTGAAGAATTTACAACAGATTCTTCACTTCAATTTACTTCACTTCAAAATAGATTAACCATTCTGATGGTTCACGTATGTATTGTAGTCAAATTGGAACGAAGTGAACGCATCTTCGGTATTTGGTGAGAACATTCCGTTTATCAATTTAACATATAAATACATAGTTAACACTTTCGTCACCAACCTTTCTGAACCTTTTTTAAAATTAATGATACTTAATCGTTAGCCATCGAACTTTGATGAGAGTCTTTGCAATAGATCACAAAATTATCCTAGTTTGCGGATCTACACTGATTATTCCGGAAATATCCGTAGTTCAGGATTCCAAGGTGAGAGTACTGGGGTAAGTACCTGTTCAGGAATGGTGGACGAAATATTTTCAGATGCTAAACATGGCATGCGACATATCAAACATCATTTAGCGTTTAGCGAAACTAGGTCATCGGAGGACATTTTGAGAATTTATGTCTTAACTGGTCATTAAACGAGGCCCTGGGGGATCCGTGTTCCTCCGGAAAAGAGATATTCATATCTTTTCGAAAACCTGGCTTGTGACATATCAAACTTATTAATTCTGCAAATCTAGGTTTTCGAAGGACATTACGAGGATTTCTGACCATCCTGGGCACCTTAGGGAGGCCCTGTGGAATCCGAGTATCTCCGGAAAAGTGGCCATATTCAAATCTTTTCCAAAACCTAGATTGCGACACATCAAACTTCATGGTTTTGTAAAACTTTGTCTTTGGAGGACATTCTGAGGATGTCTGACCATACTAGCAACGTAAGGAGACACTGCGAGATTTTGAGTTCGACCAGGAAAAGTGTCGATACTCAAATCTATTCTAAAACCTGGCTTGCGACATATCAAACTTAATGATTTGGCAAAACTAGGTCTTCGGAGGACATTCTGAGGGTATCTGACCATGCTGGCAACTTAGGGAAGCTCTGCGGGTTTTCCGAGTTCCTCCGGAAAGCTGGCTTGTGACATATCAAATTTCATGATTTTCCGAAACTTTGTCATCGGAGGACATTCTGGGAATGCGGATCCAATAGGGTCACTCCAGGTGGCCAGTACACCCAAAAGTTAAAATTGGCAAAATATGCAATTGCAGTTTTCGCAATTATATCTTCAGAAATCCGCATGATTTAAAAGAGGCAATTTTGCCCTTCATATTCCACAAAGCGTTTTAGGGTATAAACGAAGCCATGCATGTGTGTGAGAGACATTTGCTTCATTGCTGTATCACTGAGTGCCTCGAAAATCGACGCAACTGTTGGGCTTTTATGTCGTTCATTTCATCTTGTTAAAGTGGCTGAATGGTTAGAATCTAGAGCCAAGACGCACGCTGTCTCGGTTCGAATCCCGATGGCACAAATCGTGGTTGTTCTTTTTGTGAGCCATTGAATTTCCGAACTCCAATCTTATATTCTACCTTAATACACTGCACTCACACATTGAATTTTTCAAAGCGGATGGATGTGTTGCTTATTTGCCCACGACCAATGTTGCATTTTTTCTCCAAGTTACGATCCATTACGAGGAATGAAACAAAATCATGCGAAATTGCATTACAATCTTGCTTTTTTATTTTGGGACAAAGTTTTTCAAAATCATGAGGTTTGTCTCAATCCAGGATTTGGAAAAGATTTGAATATGGCCACTGTTAGCGCACGGGAATCCTCTTCAATGAGCTCCAACACCTGGCAACGGTAAAGTGTGAACAGTCTGGTCACTGGTTCAAAGTAGATAGCCACAAAAAATTCTTCAACTATTTAGTCTTGAAAACCCCTGTTTAAATGGCTTTGTGTTGGCTTCGGTCGGATGAAACAGAGAAAAGCACTCGTTGGGTTTCAATAAATGTATTCTTCAGGACAGGAAAGTTTGGTTTTTACTGACTAAGTAAAAGGATGGTGTGGATAGTTTTATAGCTATGAATAGAATGTGTTTGATTGATTGGAGTGTATTGGATTTACAATGAATGTATTTTGTATGTTGCTTGTGCAGTGGACCATCGCGTTGTTCGCAACAGCTTTCTGGAGGAACTCAAACCTCGCAGGGTCACCCCAAGTGGCCAGTATGGTCACACACTCTCACAACGTCCTCTGACGATTAAGTTTTGCAAAATCATGAAATTTTATATTTGGTAACGATTTGAGTACGGCACTTTCCGGAAGGAACTCGGATCCCAAAGGGCCTCCCTAAGTTGCCAATATGGTCGAGAATCCTCAGAACGTCATCCGAAGGCCTAGTTTTGCAAAATCATAAAATTTGATATGTCGCAAGCCTGGATTTGGAACAGATTTGAACATGGTCACTTTCCCGGAAGAACTCGGACTCCGGAGAGTCATTCTAAATCGTCAGTATGGTCAGTTATCCACAAAACGTCTTTTCGAGACCTAGTTTTGCAAAATCTTGAAGTTTGGTGTGTCACAAGTCAGGTTTTGGCAACGATTTGAATATGGCTACTTTTCCGGAGGAACTCGGACTCCGGAGGGTCACCCTTAGTAACTAGTATGGTTAGAAATCCTCCGAATTCCCTCCGAAGACCTAGTTTTGCAAAATCATAAAATGTGATATGTCGCAAGCCAGGTTTTGGTAAAAATTTGCCACTTTCCCAGAGGAACTCAAAATCCCACAGAGCCACCTCAACTGGCCACTACGGTCAGACACCACCAGAGTGTCATCTGAAGACAAAGAATTTAACGGAATTTGCACGCGTTTACTGATGATAGTTTAAAAAAGCTTTTCAGGTTTTCGTTTTTTAAGAAAAAGTGATTTTTTAAAAAAAAGTGAAGAGAAACTGAGAATTTCTGTCTTTCTGAACCTTATAGAATCGAAAGCTACTGAACCGATCGGCGTGGAATTTAGCATGGAGGGATTTTTGAGGCTGGGGAAGGTTCTTATGATAGTTAGAGAACCCTTCTTTTTCTGGAAAGGGGGGCTCCCATACAAATGAAACACTAATTCCTGCATACCTAAAGAACTAATCAAGCAACTGGAACCAAATTTGGTATGGGTGAGTTTTTGAAAGTAAAAAATGTTTTTATGGTTGTTTGAAGCCCCTCCTTCCTCTGGGCGCCCATACAAATCTATATAAATAAAAATGAGTTGGGGTTTCCTTTGTCACGATTCAACTCGCGAGCGGAAGGACCGTTTGGCAAGATTTTTGCTTTGTTGGATTCGTCTTGGATACCGGAAGGTTCTTATGATGGTTTGAAACCCCTCCCTTCTCTGGAAAGGGGGGCTCTCATACAAGTGAAGCACAACTCTGCATAACTCGAGAACTGATCAAGCAAAGGAACCCAAATTTAGCATGCGGAAGTTTTTAGAGGCAAGCAATGTTTCTATGGTAGTCAGAGAACCCTCCCCTCTCTAGAAAGGGAGCCTCTCGTACAAATGAAACAGAAGTTTCTGCATATCTCAAGAACTAATCAAGTAAATGGAACCAAATTTGGAATGTGGAGTTTTCTGGAGGATAAAAATGTTTTATGGTGGTTTGAGACCCCTCCCCTCTCCTAGAAGGGGTGCTGTCATACAAATAAAACTGTAATTTCTTCATAACTCTAGATCTAACAAAGCAAATGGAATCAAATTTGCCATGCGGGGATTTTAAAGGTAATAAATATTTCTACGATAGTTCGAGACCCCTCCTCTCTCTCTCTCTCTCTCTCTCTCTCTCTGTTAGGATGGGGGGCGGTGCTCCCATGCAAAGAAACAAAAGCTTCTACATAACTCGAGAGCTTATCAATTAAATGGAGCCAAATTTGGCAGGTAGAGGTTTTTGAAGGCAAGAAATGTTTCTAAGGTAAATCGAGACCCCTCCGCCCTCTGTAAGAGGGGGGTTCTCATACAAATGAAACACAAATTTGTGCATAACTCGAGAACTAATCAAGCATATGGAACCCAATTTGGCATGTGGAGGTTTTTGGAGGAGATAAATGTTTCTATGGAAGTTTGAGACCCCTCCGCCATCTGGAAGGGGGCGGGAGGGGGGTTTCCATACAAATGAAACACAAATTTCTGAATAACTCGAGAACTTATCAGGTTAATGGAACCAAATTTGGCATGTGGAGGTTTTCGAAGGCAAGAAATATTTCTAAGTTGACTCGAGCCCCTCCCTTCTCTGAAAGGAAGGCTCATATACAGATGAAACACAAATTTCTGAATAACTCGAGAACTTATTAAGTTAATGGGACCAAATTTGGCATGTGGAGGTTTTTGAAGGCAAGAACTGTTTCTGTTGTGGTAGGAAACTCCTCCGCTCACTGAAAGAGGGGTCTCTTATACAAATAAAACATGAATTTCAGCATAACTCGAGAACAAATCAAGCAAATGGAACCAAATTTGGCATGTGGAGGTTTTTGGAGGGTTGATATCTATATACATAAAAATGAATTTCTGTCTGTCTGTCTGCCTGTCTGAACCGAAATTTCTGAACCGACCAACGTGAAAATTGATAAGAAGGGGTTTTTGGGGCTGGGGAAGGTTCTTATGATTGTTTGAGACCCCTACTCTCTCAGGAAGGGGGGCTCTGATACATATGAGACACAAATTTCTTCATAACTCGAGAACTAATCAAGCAAATCGAATCAAATTTGGCATGTGGAGGGTTTTGAAGGCAAGAATGTTTCTATGGTGGTTCAAGACCCCTCTCCTTTTTGAAAGGGCGGGGGGTTCAAACAATCGAAACTCATTTTTTTATTATAATCGAAGAGCCCCGTGTGATGATTCGAGAACTAATCAAGCAAATGGAACCAAATTTGGCATGTGGGGGGTTTTGAAGGCAATCATGGTATGGTGGTTTCAGAAACCACCCCCTTTGGAAGGGAGGGCTCCCATACAAATGAAACACACATTTCTACCAAAAATGAGAATTATCCAGGATAATTAAACACAAAACGTGTATTTCTCGGGTAAGAAGCATGTTTTGATAGAAGTTTGAACCCCTGTTTATTCAAGAAAAAAAAACTCATTCCGAAAAAAAACCATAAAAGTGCCAGTTACATTAAATTTTCCTTCATTTAGTTGCAAGCGTAGCAGCGCACGCACCGGGTTCAGTTCGTGAAACAATAATTTCTGCATAAATCGTGAACTAATCAAGCAAATGGAACCAAATTTGGTGTGGGCGAGTTTTTGAAGGCATGAAATATTTTTCTGGTGGTTCGAGACCCCATACAAATAAAACACAAATTTCAACCAAACATGAGAATTATACCTACTGTCATTAAAATTTATATGTAGACCGGAGAAGATTCTTATGATAGTTCGAAGCTCTTTCCACATCTGGAGGGAGCTTCCGAGAACTGTTCAAGCTATGGAGCAAATGGCATGGAATTTCAGGCAAATTTTCTAGCGGTTCGAGACCCTTACCTGAAGGAGGTTTTCAAACAAACGAAACTGAAATTTCAACCAAACATGAGAATTATCCATGCAACTGAAACACAATGTGTGTATTTCTTCTTAGTCAAGAATGGGGAATGCTTGAGTTACTCTCAGTGCTACATAATGTACAAGAAGTTAATCAAAGTTAATGTTTGTCTGATCTAAGAGTGTAATGTCGTCACCCACCTGCACCCCCCCCCTTCTAGTAAATTCCCTGCCATTGTGTCCCAGTTATAGTATCGTTATGTTTCCATGCAACTTGTTCCTGCCTAGCAGGCTGTGGTCACCCCTCTGCTTTTAGTTGCTGAAAGGGACTACAGGGACCAAGGATTTGGTAGATGTCGCAACCATGACCAGCAAATGTTATCTTAAATAAGTTGCGATGATGTGACCCATTAACCTCGAGCTAGCCACGAGTAATTGGCATCCCACTTTTTCTAAAATCGAAAAAGATAAACATTGTTTATAACAATATTGAACATCGGCTCCGTGAAGTGTTACACACGTCTGAGCCTAGCAAATAAACGAACTTATTAAACAAAAATGACGTACTCTATCTTCCACCCAATTTTAGAGTTGTTGATGACACCAATTGTTGCACTACTCTGTTTAAAATCTATGTACGATCACTTGAAACGATGTGCTCAGTGGAAGGACCTTACCTCACTATTAGGCACATATCAATGGTTTATTTTCGAAATCATATTATTTCAAACGTTGTACCAAATTGGTAGAATGATTTCCAATCGATTGATGCAATAATTTCGACAATCTGAAGAAGAATGACTGAGCTATTGGTGTTTAAAATCTGCCAATTTTTCGTTGCACCCCCTTTTTTTGAACTCAAAACAACATTCCGATAAAACCGAATAACATTCCCAGCGATTCACTCTTAATAACACACTAAATTACAAACAAGCGAAACTACATTCCTATACCTCTGTATCCCCAATCTAATGAAGGCAAAACGACGTCCTAAGAACAACAATAATATATTACATTCGCCCCCCCCCCCTGCGTAGTTCCGCTCTTCTTCGCACAACCGTTCTCAGCTGATAAATGCCCCCCCCCCCCATTCCCTCGTGAACACTCCATCCTCGGCATATTTTTGTTCGCAACATCATCATCATCATCATCATCATCGTCGTGGCTTGCTTGGTACAGACAGCAGTGGCTCCACCCACCAACACCAGTCCGTGCACTCACGCCGAAGCCAAGCCGAACCGAACCCGAACGGAATCTGTTAGCTAGCAGCAGCGCAGCACAGCACAGCACAACAAAGAAGCATTCGGAATGTTCTGATGGCGGGTCGTCTCGCACAGTCTTGAGAGTTATTTCGCGCTGAGTAGATGTGTATTGTTTTGTTGGCCGTTTTCGTTCGCCGTCGCATCGCATGTGATTTTGTGCTCTAATAATATAGAACACCAGTCAGTAGGCTTTCGATACAGCGGAAAAGGTATCTACATGCGAGGAAGGTGCGCACCGAACGGGTAAAAAAAAGAGAGAGAAAAAAGTCGCGTTATGTTTGATTTATGGTTTCTGTGCAAATCATTTAGAACATAGGTAGGGGGTTGTGATTTTATTTTGGCATAATGTGCCGATTGGTCTACGGTGCGGCATGATCGGCGGCGATCCGTTACCAACGAGTGGGTACCGTTGAAGAAGATAAAATATACGCGATTCCAAGCAGGAAAGCAAGAATTGAGTGCGAAGTGGGGGCTTTGGGCTTTTAAAAACCGCCTAATGGTGAATTGCGCGAGCGAGTGCAAAGTACGGAGGAGTGTTAATTGAAAAAGATAAATGAAAGTCAATAGAGGAAAAGTGTGAAATGGCCAAGAAGAGAGAGAGAGAGAGCGAGAGGCGGAGAGTGAAAATCGAAGAAACCTGATCTCCTTTTCGCATTAATGCTGCTGGGCTAGCTAGCGGTCAGTGTTTTCGCGAATTAGAAGAACAAATATATGATCGACAAGTTGAGTGTTTCGGAGTTTGGGGCCGGTTTCGTGATGGAGAAAAGAGTGCGGTTACAAGTTATTAATTAAATATAAACTCTGTTGAGTAGAGAGAAAAAAAATCTCTTATATGTCAACAACTGGTTCAGCAACGGCGTATCAACAGTCGAATTACCGAGCTTTTTTTTCGGGGTCAAAGAACGCCAGCATTTCACAACACAAGAATTGGGAGTGGAAAAGTACCCTGTGACTGTGATTGCATCCATCCATTGATCGTAGTGACCGCTGTCGAAATATGTCATTGTCATTGTCGCCGCGTTCGCTATGTTTTTGTTTACAGTTTGTTGCTTCGATCAATGCCTTCCGGATGCTGAATGTTTGTTTTTCCTTGATTTAGGTTGCATTGCGAATTGTTTTGACAAAAATTTCAACGATTTTGGAGCACGTATTAGTGACTCATTGTACGTGTGGTGATTTGGGGTAGAACCGGTTGTGGTTCCCTGATGCGAGTCAGTTCGAGAGTTGATTAAAAAAGCAAAAAAAAAAAAAAACAAGTGGCAAGTGGCAGGAATTCGTAAATCACGCATACATTTCCCGTCGGCAAGAAGAGGCCAAAAAGGAAATCAACGAAATAGGTCGAAGAGATAGAGTGTGTGTGTGTGCAGAAAAGGAAAAGTGAGAAAGTTTTGAAAGTCGAACCCGTTCGAAGTAATTCGCAACAAAAGTAAACAACCGCCAGAAGAATGTTGATCAAATTCGGTTTGTGATTGTAATTGGAAAACGGTTATCTCCTGTCAACAAACGGAAAAAATACAACACAATAAAAGGAGTTCAATTTAAGTGCTGAGCTCATTAGGTCGGGCGGTGCCGGAGTTTGTTTGTTTGCTGTTCTCGAACAACAACAACGACGAAGAGGGCTAAGAAGAAAGATTTGGTGACACACTGATAACAGTCATGCGTTTGCTGGAGGGAGCTTTTTTGTAAACAACAACAGCAACATGTGTCTCGCAACATAGAAGTGTGTCGTCGTGGACACTCTGTAAATTGGCGAAACGTGGTCCGACGTCGTCGACGCTGCCAATTGGAAACCGGTTTCCTTCGGCGCTAGCGCCCCATCCCTGCCTAAGTGTCGTCAAGAAATGCACGTTTTGAAACTTGGTAAGTGTGCCGGGGGTTTTGTCAATGAGCGTTGCAAAAAAAAAAAAATAACCAGCGCCGTAAACAAAACATGTATCGTGACTTCGAGAGTACTTTTATTGGTAGTAAACAAAACTTAAAACAAAGTAGCCTACCCGATTTGTAGCACACTGTGATCGCAATTTTTCTCTCACATTAGTCACGCCTACTTGAGGAATGATAATGAGACATGTATTGAAGGTTTATCTGAATTTTCTACGCATTTGCGCAAGGCTGCCTTGCCCTCTACAGTTCGATGTTCGACATATAACATTCAACTTAACCGAGTTTTATAATTACTTGTTTGATGGTGTCTTTTTTCACACTTAACAATGACAATGGCATCCCAATCATATAGCAAAAGAAGTAACTGTACTGGAATGAGCAAACAAACATTATGACTCACTATTGGTCGGATGGAAACTTTCTGGATCTGATTGTGGGGTATGAGTGTGCAATTAACAAACAGATTGAAAGGCTGATAATTTCAGTGTTAAGAATGCTCAGTCGATAGAAATAACAGAGCCAATTGTTTGGTACCTGTTAGGGCATCTTCAACGGTGGTCCAAATCGTGGTTTGGATTTATTTTTTCTAGACCAATCGCAAATCATGGTTGCACCGGTGTTGTAAATTTTGTTTTATTTTTTGGATCTTTTTTGCATCATTTTTAATCTGGTATATGTTTTGATCTATTCTCGGAGTAGTTCGGAGCGAGAAAAATACCGTTCTAAAACACTACACTCTGCTTGACAATACCAGTAAATGAGTAAAATTTCAGCTTTTACTGAAGAAAAACTCAACTTTATTGAGTAAAATCACCGACAAACCGACATGAATGACAATAATGTTACTATTTCTGTTCAAATCATATTACTGACATCTATCTTCGTGTTCGCTAAGAACGTTTTTGAAGCCACGAACACGCTGGGGAACTGGATTATCAGGTACATGTCGGAGCAATTCTGGACACATTTATGTGATCTAGATAACACGATTCTATAGGTTTTGACAGATGGGATCGCTATACATTTGAATCGGTCGTGATGGATTTTTGATCAATAGTGAAGATTGACTTTCATGTCGGTTTGCCGGTAATAAAGTGGCCGTGTTTAGTGCGACTGATTACCTCAAGCTGCTCACGGTGCTAGCGAATTGCCTTTTTGTTTCATTCCTGAATAACGAATGGTTCTCTTATTTATTTTTTACAGCCACTGTATTTTTCAGAAAACGCAGACTTCTGCGCAAATCAATTACGTTACCAACGAAAACGGCAAGCTTTCGTATGATCAGGAGAAAACGTATAAATTCCTTATTAAACATTCCTCTTCGGTCCTTCAGATTCTCATAGAAATCTGATAGGTGGTCGTTTGGAGAATATGGCGCCTAAACGCAAAAGAAAGGGGCAATCTCTGGATTCCCCTTCTAACGATATTGATTTAAGCAATCAATTTGATATTCTCATCGATGATGAGAATGATCCATCAGTCAAGACAAAATGCATCAAAACATTCCCGAATTAATGTAGGGTAAGTAAAGGTTCCTCCTATTGTGGTAACAACCTTCGATTTTCATGCTCTCGGTAAAGAATCCACAAATTTTCATTGCAGATTCCAAATTTTCTCATCAAATTGTGTCGTCGGGGTGAAACCATCGATCGGATTCAAACTTCTCCCCGAATATCTTGCTCAACGAGGCATAAAATTTTTCACATATGACACCAAAACTGTACGTCTGTTCAAGGTCGTATTAAAAGGTCTGGTCAGTGGTGAATCTAAGGATGATATCAAACAAGAACTAATTAAATTGCTTGGAGTTCCACCAGTTCAAGTAATAGAAAATGAAATCCCAACCTGGCGATTCTCGCAATGGGATTTCTAACGATTTTTATTAAGTTCATTTTGAATCAAATGAACTGAATAACCTTAAGGCATTGGAAAAAGCCAGCCTTATGCTCCATGTCCGAGTGAAGTGGGAATACTTTAAGAAGACTGGAGGAAATTTTCAACATCTCACCCAGTGCCATAAATGTCAGAGATGGGGTTACGGGAGAAACATTTTTCACATGGATGCCAAATGCACGCATTCTGTCGATTTCTTCAAGAGAGTTGATTATGACAGCATTCTCGGCATTTTGTTGAGCATAGAGTGTATTTTTACTCTTGACACTGACAGCCAGCTGCACTACGAAAGCTCAAATCTTCAAACCGAGCAGCATTCAGACGGTATTCTATGCATGGGGAAGTTTCACTGCGATTCTGATACCTGCGAAACAACAGCGAATACAAATGGATGTCTTGCCACAGTCGTGCCAATTAATTGAGACATGTGCAGGATAGGCTGAAATTAGACACTAAGTATTTCTGGAAACATGACAACCATCAAAGGAAAGAATCTGAACTACCGTCAACGTTGACATACGGAGAACGCACAGCATCGAGCTGCGAGGACATTTGCGAACTTTTCAAAGCAAAATTGAAGGCCGAGATATTGACACAGGGTCAAATTTTGCTAGCAGCGAGCAATGTGCCGCTATCTAGTGGTCAAACACCTTCAATATTAGTAAGTCAATGATCCGTTCCGCTATTTCTAAAATGAAATCATCAACATCGGTTGGTATCCCTGCAGTTATTTCAAAAGAGCTGTGCTGGCATACTAAAGAGGGTTTTGCGATCAACATTTGGTCAAACAGTAATGTCTGTGAGTCGATCAAAATTTGTATTAAAATGTCAAATTACTTTTCTTTTTCAAGTTCAGTTAATACAGAATACAGGAGAATTCAGCTAAGCTTCCTTTTTACTGAATGCGAATTGCCGGGTGTTTCGTTTAACACCTGCCATGAGATTTTGTACAGTCTCCTTGTCCACTTTATTCGCCGCTGAATGCCAGTTTGCCTTGAACTGTTTCTCACTCACAACAGCTTTTTGAGTCTTCTTAAGGTTCCGCTTGATGATGGCCCAATATTGTTCGATTGGGTGGAGCTATGGCGTGTTGGGAGGCCTTATTCCGTAATGGCAAGATTTTTTTTTGTGTCTTTATTAAAGTGGCTTTCAGCCTCCTGGGCTGGTTCGCCACTTAAATAATGGCAAGATGCCAAATCCGGCCAAAATAGAACGAAACAATTGTGTCGCTTCAGGAAAGGCAGTAGACTTTTTTGCAGACACTCGCTCAGATAAATTTCCTGTTTGTCGGTTCCGGTCGCAATGTAAACGTTGCTCTTCAAGCCACAGCCGCAAACTTTGACATTTTAAAGTGCTCGAAAATATGTGCCACCTGTCCACGTCCGGTTGCCGTATAAAATTCCTGTCCAGGAAGCTGTTTAATGTCTTCCTTGACGTAAGTTTCATCGTCCTGTACCACGCAATCAAACTTCGTCTGCATTGTCGTGTACAACTTTCGCGATCGTGCTTTGGCCGACGCGTTTTGTTTATCGTCGCGATTTGGAGTCACCACTTTCTTGTAAGTCGACAGTCCAGCTCGTTTTTCAGCTCTATCTACGGTTGAAGGTGCCATTCCCAACTTCTTTGCGACACCTCGGATGGAGAGATTGGGGTTCCGCTCGAAACAGCGGGCAACTCTTTTTGTCGTCGCTGTGGTCTCCGGCATTCGATTTCCCCCGATTCAGCTTTCCTGGCTGTCGACAAACGTTCACCGAACACTTTGAATACGTTGGCATACAGTTGATTTAGCCACATTCAACAATTTCGCCAACTTGGCGTGAGTATGTAGTTTGGATTTTCGCCATGCATGTGCCAAAATGTTGAAAATGTTGATGCGTTGCTTCTCTTCTTTCGACAACATTTTGATAACTGAAGTGCTAATCTTAAAATCAAAATAGAGGCATGATGCTACGCGCACACATCCTCAAAATGAGGTTTTTTTAATGCACGATGAAAAGAAATGCTCAAGTTTAAGTCGACCAAATTTCGAAACACCCTTTAAAACGAAGACAAAAATTATCAAATGCTGAGGTAGACTTGTTCGCGACAAAATCTGGACATCCCTAAATACGTATATATCTGAAAATACTTCATCAACGCGTGAAATATTTCGCAGACTGATGAACGTATGTCTGTTCATTGTGTAAAATAAATTTTTGGTGATACTACAAGCTTTTAGATCGAAGGTGGCGTCGAAAGAAGAGCGCAAGTAGGAAAAGCAATTGTGTGCGGTCGCAATGAAAATCCGGATCTGTTGTGTAACTGTTCTGAAAATACTCACGAGATTTTTTCGTAAACAAGATGGCTTTAGCGCCATTTCTGCAAGCAGGAGGCCACCTGTTGTTTGGTACTTGCCCGACCTTTCTGAGACAGTCACCTCATGGGACTCGTGAACGGCTATTAGCTCCAAGGCTCAAACACTGTTGAGATTTCCAGTAAATAGGAAAAACTCCAATAAATCCTGCTTGATTTCCCCCTCTGAACCTAAGTAAAAAAAAAACAAAATTTAAACTCGCTCAATCCGAATGAGCTAACCGGAACGGGAGAAGCGAAGCCTGAAATTGTAAACAACGGAACGGAAATCGTAAACGGATCTTAGGAGGAGTCAATTCAATCGGAACTGCCCAAAACAG
This sequence comes from Aedes japonicus, assembly GCA_034211315.2. Lineage (NCBI taxonomy): Eukaryota > Metazoa > Arthropoda > Insecta > Diptera > Culicidae > Aedes > Aedes japonicus. The sequence continues at coordinate 82,164 of JASCZW010005270.1, forward strand.
AAATGAATTCCAACTCAGTACTTCAAATCATAACATAAACAAATACATTAATTTCCCGGTTATTCGCGACTCATTCGGATTGGACAAAATATTAGGTTACGGGAAATATTCACTGGGAAACAATCATGGCCATGAAAAAAGGTTTCCACATACCTGCGCAGGTTTTTGACGACTCCTCGATGACTAGCTAAACTAGATAATTTAATGCCGGCGGGGTACTGGCGACGTAGATGGCGACAAATCCCGATGACGATGGCGGCGACGAAACTTGTCCGCTGTCTTTGCTGAAATTGCGTCCAGCGATGGCAGACGAGCTCGGAGAGTAGACGGAAAGCTTCCGATTTTGAAGTCGTCGAGAGCGTCCGGAATTGACCGTCTCCTTCAATATAGAAGCCCGCTTTCCCAAGCAACCCGACTTCGCGTACCTTTTCGCTATGACCGAGCGGGGTTAAGAGAGACTCCTATATTTCGGGTAAGGTCCGGTTTAGTGTCCGACACTTGGCTACGAATCTCTCTCGGTAACCTTTCCACAGGAGTTGTGACGATTTGTGGAATTACGACGGATTATTGGCGACCTTCGGGTGGAATTTCGCACAGTTGTCTTGCGAACTTCACTCCCCTCCGTTTAAGTACCTCGTAAGTTGGGCCTTAGCGGGCTCCCGAGCTCGGGTTGTTCGGTCCGTGCTCCACGGACAAAAGTTGGCGATGATCGTTGTCACAGAAACCCCATCACGTTGATCTCTCAAATTCCAACCCGTACACAAAAAGCGCCTGAGCGCTGGAATGTCCAACGCAAATGATACGTTTTAGTCTTATGTAAAACTTTAATATGGCTTGAATAAATAGTTACCTGTTTTAGTATTGATATACGGAACGTGACGGCTAAAACGTAATGATATACGGAACATGACGGCTAAAACCCGGGCTCGCAAGTTGTATCGCGAATATTTGAAGTTTTCCTGCGTGATAATGGACGATGAAACTTATGTGCGGGAAGACTTTAAGCAACTTCCCGGAATGTCTTGTTATACTGCCATGCAACGGAATGATGTAGAGGTGCATTTCAGGACGAAGGAAAAGGCCAAGTTTCCCTGAAAAATATTTGGCTGAAGCTTTGGCTAGCTGTGGTCGAGCTAGCCAAAGCTTCATCACTACCGGAACGGTAAACAAGGAAATATACCGTGAAAAATGCCTAAAGAAGCGATTGTTACCATTCCTACGAAGCCATGACGCACCCTAACTATTCTGGCCTGATTTGACATCTCGTCACTTCGCCAAAGATGCGAATGGAGTCCATTTTGTACCGAAAGAGCCGAATCCACCTAACTGCCCAGAGTTGCGACCTATCGAGAGGTATTGGGCTCTCGCGAAGAGATGACATTTCGAAAATCTTGGACAAAAGCAACTAAATCGGTTGCAGAGGAGTGTGCACAGACCCTAATGGCTGGGATAAACTCAAAAGTTCGTAGTTTCTTCATGCAGCCTAGTTAAGTTACATGTAATAAGTTTTAAGATGACTAATATTGCACAATTAAATGAATAAAAAATGCATCTTAGATTGAACTAACAGCAAATTTTATATGTCCAGATTTTGTCATGAACAAGCCTTACATGGCTACTCATCTGACTCAAAATGGAGTCGTTTTTGGCTCAATTTCATCAACGGTGGCGTCAATCGAACTTGAGTAAATCTAATTAACAGTGAAAAGTCGATAAATTCACAAAATCAGTTTTTACCAGATGGACATTGTTGAATTGTAGACTTGTCAATCCCAACCAGGTTTATTGAAATTGGATTCACTCAACTCTTAACGAAATTGAGTCAAACCCGAATAAATTCTTAGTTCTCCTAGCATCCTGTTTCACCTGTACTGAATAGTTAAGGCAATGGTTGAATATCACTGTCATAATTTAAAGAAAAGAGGAACAGCTTTATTTGAATTGTAAATTCGAAATTCGAATCGACTTATCCACGCTTTTGTGCGCCCTGCTCACTGTCGCGTAAAACTTAAAGGAAAAATTAGCTCGCAGTTTTAAGTGGAATTCTTCCACTGTAGTCTTCTTCACGTCTCTCTCTCTCTCACTCACACACGCACACCCTCGCTGAGAGTGTGACGCCGCATTACAAACTGCACTTAATTATAATCTACGGCTCTAGAATCCATCCGATCCTCCGCCGGTTGCTCGCAACTTCTCGTAAACAAAGTATCTTCCTCTTCCCGGATTGCTTTGATGTTATCGGATTGATTGTTTGAAACCTTGCCTACCATGTTACAGAGCGCCGGCAATGTTCACAATGTCCGTGATGACTTTTCCACCACCAGAAAACCTCACGCAAGCGTGGGCATTCTCTTTCGGCTCTTCTCTTTGCTTGGACGTTCTTTGCTCTTGATTAGAATCCCCTTCCCCTCCATCCATCCTTCTCTCCTTCGCCCTGCCGCGTCAGTCCAATGATGAGAGTTAATTTGTTGCCGCCATACTCGCGACCTACCCCATACCATACCATCCGTCATCATCCGTCCAACTCGAGTGGTATTTGTTGATGCTTTGCTTCGTGTCGGTCGGACTGAATTCGCTAGAATTTTGCACACCCGAAGCCACAGCGCATTATTCAGTGCATAATGTGCGGAAATTCGAGAAAAAGAAAGACTGCGAACTGAAGTTCGCAGTTTCTTCCGAGAAAGTTCAACTTTGATCGCATTCTTATCGGTCGCTGGCACACGCACTCTCTGACGGCTGAAGATGCTGATGTTGACATCGCGGAGACTGCAGTGTATCGAACACGCTAATTGAATATTCAGTGAATAGTGGTAATCGCTTCGATCAACAACACAGATCAACCTATTTGGATGTGATAATTTGAAGCGCTGCTGACTACTGCTGCGCATTTTGCTCCTGCTTCCGCTCCTTGAAGGCGGCTCTCTGATGTAGGCTATATCGGTTCGTTTATTTGCATTTTACATTGTCAAAGTTTGGGCTGAAATCAACACGTGTATTTCCAAGAACGGGGCAAAAAAAAGAACGTCCACAAGAAACATAAATGTCCAAACAGAGAAACGAACGCAGTCAACCGATGTCTAACCGCACTCGGCACCGAAACTAGCGCAACCTTCCAACCAAAACCGGACGCATCCAGTTTCAGTCTGGTTCGAGCCATGAGTCTTTCTGCGTCAGCAATTAGGTCCATGTTACGAAATGTTCCGTCCTATCACGGACAGACAAAACCAAATTGAAGCACTTTTATCAAGCAACTCTGAGTCACTCCATTCAAAGCAACCCAAACTTGCAATTGTCGAATTAACGATACTATCTACCGTCTCTGAAATCATCCTCAAGTAGGCGCCGATGGCGATCACCTTGGCTACTATGATAGCTCACCAGAAACAACGGGGATTCTCCCGGCTCCCCCCGCTTTCCACCACCATCCATCCATCCCTCGATCAATGTTCGAGGAAACTCCGCAAGCGGAAATCACTCTCTTCGCTGTCATGCTGCCCATGCTTGCATTTGCTAAAAGCCACGCGTCGCTTCATCGTCTGACTTCGCCGCTCGCCGGCATTATCAGGGTAGGTTCCGGGCAGACACTTTACTATCGCAACATGCTCTCGCTGTGTAGTTATCGTATGTTGTCGATTTCTTCTTGCTAGCGAAACAAAAGAAAAAAATGGCACTGGTTTGTTTCTTTTTTTCCGATTGAGCCGGGCGTCCAACTTGATTTGTTTAATGGGAAGTTGTTATGATTTGTGGGATTTTTTTCTTTGGTAAATTTAATGACGTCTCATTTAAATACAAAGAACCGTGATAATATTCAAATAGAATGAGCAGGGCTTCCAGCTTAAAAATAATAACAAAAAATCCTAAGTTATATTTATGAACTTGAACGAACTCACCAAATTTAACCGGGATCGATATTAAACACAGCGGATTCACATTTTATTAGTTTAAATTGATCAATGACCCGAATAATTGATACTGTTTTGTCATTACCGTTACCACGTATTTCTGATAAGGCATTCCTGAATTCAAACAGATAATACCCGCGAGTTCCGGCTTTGTCTGTCATTTTGGCCTACATTCGTCAACCAAGCCAAGTATGCGAAATTGACACACGATAATATCTAACTGCCATTTCTGAATTCGCTTAACTTTTCAGAACAGTCTAATAAAAATGCCTAATGCGTCATAAATCGTTCATAAACCATTTAGACTCATTTTTGAAAATCTCAGACCCACCCTCCTTCCTCAATGACAATTCTCCAAACACTTTTTTGGAATTTTGTTTGGAGCGTAGACTTCGGCCAGACCACTCCCCAGAAAAGTCTACTAGTAAGTTGTTAACGATTTATCTGATCAAAGAAGCTATATGAATTCTATTTTGCACAGAAAAAAAGTTTGTAATTTGTTAGCAAATTGTTTTTTCTTGAGATGATCTCTAGAATTTAAAATAGTTTTTCGATTCGTTTCTGTAATTGTTTGCTCTTTGTTCCAAAATTTATAAAAAGTTGGAATTTAACATGAAATCAAAATATTGTTTTTAAACTTATCAGTCATATTCTTTTTTTAAAAAAGACTCATGAATTTTCAGGTGTTTTTCGATTTATTTATTTAATTTTTCGGATATATTTTCCAAAATGTCTTATAAGTGCACATTTTTGCATGAAATCAAAATATTGTTTTTAAATTTGAAAATCATTTTTTCTCAAAGTACTCTAATGAATTTTTAATAGTTTTTCAATATATTTATGTTATTTTTTGCACTTTTCTCCTGTATGTACAAAGCTACGCAAGAAATCAAAACATTGTTTTTAAAACATAGTAATATTTTTTTTCTGAAAAAGATCTCTGGAATTTTAAAGAATTTTTCGATTTATATACGAAATTTTTTATACATTGTTCCAACATTTAAAAAAACTGGGAATTTTCGTGGGAAGTCAATATATTATGAATTATAAATTAATATTATAAATTATAAATAAATTAATAATAAAATATTTTGCATATTATTTTCAAATAGTCTCATGATTTTTTTAAATATTTTTTTATTAATTATGTATCCTACGAACTGTATGTGAACTACGAATATTCGTCGGAAATCAAAATATTGATATGAAACTTAATAACCATTTCTTCTTGAAAATTCGTCTCTGCCATTTTTTAAAATGTTCAAGGTTTTTTATGAAATCAAAATATCGTTTTAAAACTGAATTTTCTTGTTAAATCAAATTATTGTTTTTGAATCATGTTTTCTTAAAATAATTATAAATGTCATAAATTTTCAATAGTTTTTCGTTTATTTATGTATACTGGAAAGTGTGAGCTGTTAGTGTTAATTTCTAATTTCATTTTCTATTGCAGTCTCATAAATTTTTAATAGTTTTCGATTCATATATGTAATATTTTTCTATGTATGTATGTAATTGAACTATTTATGTAATATTTTTATGTTCTTTAAGTCGAGTTATTAGTACGAGACACTGAAGAAGCTTGCACATTGTAGATGAAATACGCGTATCTGTCGAAGATAAGCAAAGGTAGTTGGAATTAAATAAAAGATATTAATTTTTCTTCTAATTTCTAGTTACAGGTATTCCACTAAACAGCTCAAACCCTCTAAGAATATTTTTCACATTATTCCAAAATTACTAAAACCTGTGAATTTATTTTCGTGTTAAATTCAAAAATGTGCGAATTTTCTGTATGATTTTTTTGGACTTTGCTCCTGAATTTATAAAATGTGTGAATTTCTGTATGGAACCAAAATATATTTTGAAATGCAAAAATCATTTTTTTCTTGAACAAGTCTCCTGAGTTTTTGATAGTCATTCGATTAACTTGTGTACATTTTCGCACTTTTCTTCAAAATTTTCGATTAGTGAAAATTTCTGTATGAAATCAAATAGTTTTTTTTCCATGTTATTAAATTAAAAAACAAGCCATTGATACAGCGATTTAATAGATAACAGATATGCGATGTTTCAGAATTTCATTATAATTGGTAAGTTTGTTTCCTGTCGGAAAACATTAGACCAGTTTTTTTCGTTCATTTTGTCATAAAGGACCATTTCTGCGTTAGGGTGGTCCAAAAAGTTGGTTTTATTTAAAAAAGCATGCAAATTTCTACAACGTTGAATTTTAACATGAAATATTGTTTTTAAACTGAAAAAATATTTTTTTCTTGAAAAAATCATGAATTTTAAAGATTTTTTTCGATTTATGTATGTAATATTTTGCTCTTTGCTCCGAAATTTCTAAAACATGCGATTTTAGCATGAAATCAAAATAACGTTGTTTAAATTTACAAATCATATTCTTTTTTTTTGGAAATGCCTCGTGATTTTTTAAGAGTTATACGAATTTTTCATGTAATTTTTCGGATTTTTTGCCAAAATTTCTTAAAAGAACGATGTTTTGCATGAAATTAAAGTACACTAGGGTCTTTTTTTATGTAGAAGGAGATGTTTGCTCATCACCATGAGGCACCGAGGGTGAACAACAATGTTTTTGGCTAGAATTAAAGATATGAAGAGAAAGTTTTGATAGTTCCGCTAGTGTGCGGCAGGCTTGGAAATTTAACAGATGTTTTATGAAAATTGAGCGAAAAAGGGCATGTGTACAGTGGTACTTGAACCAACGACATTTTTGCCTAACATCCCACTGCGGGGTAGGCTAAAGCACGGACTAAATCCGCCACTTCAACAGGCTGTTGACCTGGGACCTGGGACCTTGGTCATATGCCGACAGGGAAGAGGGAGCTGCCCTCTTCAAAGGATGCAGTCAATCTGAGCGTCTGTTCTCCATGTTAGGGACGGCTCAAAACAGCGCCTGTTCTCCATGTTAGAGCGGCTGATCATCGTTCTGGTGCCAGCGTGGGACTCCTAAACAGTGCTGTGCACGACGGTCAATGTTACAAATAATACAGAAGTTAAGAATGGGACAACTTCTGTGTATAGCAGAGGCCACGCCGGCCTTAGTCTGATTGGTAATGTAAGGTATTTTCGTATGAAATCAAAATATTGTTTAAAACGAAATTTTCCTAAATTGTTATATTTTCATAAAATAATTATAAATGAAAAGAAAGTTTCATATTTCCAATAACCTTTCGATTAATTTATCAAAAGTTTTTCAATTTATTTACGTACTGTTTTTTACTTTATTCCAAAATTTATAAAACTGTGAATTTTCGTGTGAAATCATTATAGTGTTTTTAAACTAAAGAGTCATACTTTCTAAAAACAGTTTCATGAATTTTTAGTGTTTTTTCGATTTATTCATGTTTTTTGAACTTTGCTCCTAAATTTCTTAAACATGCGAATTCTCATTAAACCAAAATATTGTTTGAAAAACTAAAAAGCAATTTTTCTTGAACAAGTCTCTTGAATTTTTAATAGTTGTTCGGTTAACTTATGTACATTTTCGTACTGTTCTGTATTATATTTCTGTATGAAATCCATAGAATCTAAGATGTATCTACGATGTCTTAGAATTTCATAATAATTGGTAAACTATTAAACGAGTATTATTTTCATTTCGTCATGAGAGTTACCATTTCTGCGTCAGGGTTGTCGAAAAAATTGCTTTTATTTAAAAATGCATGCAAATTTTTGAAATGTGTGAATTTTCGCATGTAATATTGTTTATAAATTTTAAAAATTTGTTTTTTTTAAAGTCTCATGAATTTCTAAGCGGTTTCTTCGAAATTTCGTCTGAAATTAAAAGATTGTTCTTGAAACTTAATAGTCATTTTTTCTTGAAAAGGTCTCGGCAAACTTAAAAATGAGTAATTTTCGTATGGTTTTAAAATATTGTTTTAAAACTGAATTTCCTAGTAAAATTAAAAAAAATGTTTTTAAATCATTTTTCAAATTACAATAAAATTATAAATTTGTAATAGTTTTTCGATTAATATATGTATTATTTTGCATACATTTCTTGCATTTCAGGATCAACCGAATGGAGATCGTATATAATAGATATGAATGATTGGATTATTTTTCATTTACATAAATATATACACTATTATACAAATAATTCATGGGAACGGGAGGGACCATCAGGGCACCCGATTGAAGCACTTCTGGATGGGGAGAGTGGAAATGCCAACTCCCCATTGCTAACAGTTTGTGAATAAAGGGCGGGCTCTTCTCCCCGCCCATTGGGGCATCCTTATGTTAGATAGCTTGCTCTTGTGACCAATTGTTCAGTCTTGATGTTGGAAAGAGATTCTTTATATCCCTGTGGATACGTATAGGTGATGTTGCCTATCGATCCATCCAACCCCTTTTTGGCCCTTCATACAATGGCATGACTAGGATAATCAGTGGTTATTAAAGGTTGATCAAGTCTAACAGAGAGAAGAGCCTATTGCTGTCGGACGTAGTTTCCGTGCTACAATGGGTGGTAGTACATATCATACATCATAATGTATGTATTATTTTGCAATTTGATCTGAAATTTCCCAAGTGTACGAGTTTTTGAATGAAATCGAAATAATCTTGTTTGTTAAAAGAGCCAGGAAGTTTTAAGAGTTTTTCGATTCATTTATGTATTATTTTTTACTTTATTCCAAAAGTTAAAAAAAAAAGAATTTTCGTGTGAAATCTCAATACTAATTTAAACTAAAATATCTTTCTCTCTGGAAATAGTCTCATGAATTTTCAAGAGTTTTTACGGTTATTTGTGTTATTTTTTGTACTTTGCTCATAAACTTATTATAATAGCGAATTTTCGTATGAAATTAAATTATTGTTCTAAAAAGTAGAAATTATTTTTAGTTGAATCAGTCTCATGATTTTTTGATGTTTATATTTTGATGTTGTTCGATTTATTTATGTAAATTTTCGCACTGTTCTTCAAATTTTCAAAATATTGCGAATTTTTGTATGAAATCAGCAATTCCAAAGAAAAAGCCATAAGATGTCTCAGAATTTCATAATTCCCTTTCGGAAAATATTAGACCGGTTTTTTTTTTCATTTCGTTATAAGGGTGGCCATTTATGCGTTAAGGAGAATGCATGTAATTTTTTTTAAAGAATGCATTCATATTTTCGTATGAAATATTGTTTGCAAACTTAAAAATGATTTTTCTTGATAAAGTCTCATGAATTTTAAAGAGTTTTTTTCGATTTATTTATGGAATTTTTTGTACTTTGTACCAATTTTCTAAATTAATAAATTTATTAAATTTGTAAAATGTGTGAATTTTTATAGGAAATCAAAACAAGTAATTAAAAACTGAATATTCATATGTTCTCAAAAAATCTTTGGAATTTTCGGTGACGAACTAGTCCTGGTAGCTAAAAGTCACTTTAATACATATTTTAAAAAAAAACTTTCAACAGTTTTTCGATTCTAAAAGTTATTTCTTATTTATGTATTTTTTTCTCTCTGTTCCAAAATGTTTAAACACTGTGAATTTTCGTGTGAAATCAAATTATTGTATTAACTTGAAAATATATTTTTTTTAAATAGTCTGGAATTTTTAAGACATTTTCGATTCATCTATGTTATTTTTTGTTTGTTTCAAAATTTCTAAAAACTACGAATTTTAGTTTGAAATCAAACTAAAACTAATAAGCATTTTTTCATCAAAAAGTCAGCAATTTTTAAGAGTTTTTTATATTTATATTTTATTTTTTGCACTTTGTTCCTATATTTTTTAAACATGCGAATTTTAGTATTAAATTAAAAACATTTTTTTAAACAGAATGTTCCTGTGAAATTAAACTATTTTTTTTACATCATATTTTCTTGTCAATAGTTTTTCGTCAATAGTCAATAGTAAATTGTCAATAGTTATCGATTAATTTCTATAATATTCTGTACTGGTAGTTGAAAATAGAATGTATTGAAAATTGAGCGAAGCGGCATGAGTAAAGTAGTACTCGAACCAAGAACGTTACTTTCTACCTAACAACCCACTGCGGGTAGGGCAACGCACGGACGAATCTGCCACCTCAATAGGCTTTGATGTTAGGCAAAAAGTAACGTCATTGGTTCGAGTACTACTTTACCCATGCCCTTTCGCTCAATTTCCAATACTTCTATTCTATTTTCAACCTTTCCTACTTTGGGCGAACTTCCGACACTTTCTATTCATATCTTTCATTCTAGCAAACATTACTGTCCACTCTTGGTGCCTCATGGTGATGAACTTTTAATAGTTATTTTATCTTATTTACGTATTTGTTTTAATTAAAAAATATCCCAATTTTCAAATGAAATTAAAATATTGTTTCAAAACATAAACATAATTTTTTTCATGAACAAGTTTCTCACATTTCTGATGGTTTTTCGATTTGGTTATGAATTTTTTCGCACTTTCGCACAAAATGTACAAAAAGTGCGATTTAAAAAAATCAAAACAGTATTCTTTCATGTTATTGAATTAAATACATGCCATGTATACAGAAGTTCCTTTGAAAAATGGTATATGATCTGTCAGAATTTCATAATAATTAGCAGTTTTATTTCTTATTGACCCGTATTTCTTTAATTTCGTCATATGGATGACCACTTCTGCGCTAGGTGGTCCGAAAAATCTACTTTCTTTGAAAGGCATTTTTTCAAAAATCCTAACTTTAAACCAATGGCCGATTTTATCAATCAAATACCCAAATATTATGTCTGAATCAATGTTTGTGGAAAATATAAATAGGGTAGGAACGCTTACACTTCGTCTCTATTCCAGCTATCGGTAAACGTTAATCTATAACGCTCATTTTTGGCAGTATGGTGCTTTACTACATAGAGTACCATACTGCAAAAAATGAGCATTGTAGGTTAACGTTTACCTCGTGCTTGGAATAGGGTTTTGGGGTGCTTAAGTCGTTTCCTACCCTATATGCCTAAATTGCTAGATTCACTAAAAAATCCAGTTTTCAACTTTCAGGTTTTTTGCTCAACGGCTCAAAAGTAGATTTTTGGTGTACCATTTTTATCCAATACATACTTAAGTCCTCGATCTTTGCAAAAACGTTTCCGAAAACTCTATCCTTACAGCTCAGTGTTGTGCTTGTCATACAGAAGTTCAAAATATTATTAGTGTATTTAAACCACCTAGTGGTCGAATTCCTATTCGCAATGGCATTTATTGGGTAGGATTTGGGCACCTATTATATAACCCGGAAACTCCGTTCCTTTAGCTCGTCAAATTCATAAGATACAGAAGTTGAAAATTTTGCTCACTAGTGCAACCTGGCGGATGAATTTCAATTCTAATAGACCATCATCAGAGAGTCCTTCATCTTTGGAAGATCTTTCCCGCAAATTCCATCCTTCTATCTCATCAGATTCTTGAGAAACAGAAATTTAAAAAAAAAAACAACAACAAATAGTTTATCAGCACCATCTGTTGGATTAATGACGAGGTAGCCTCTAATCATGAGAAAACAAATTCCCCAAGATTCCATACTTCTAGCTCATCAAGTTTTAAGATACAGCGGTTTTAAAAATGAACTGCTTACTGCTGCCGCATGGTGGCGTGACAGCGCACAGTGGGAAAAAAGAAAAAAAAAACTGAAAAATTCAATTGTGGTCTTCCCGGTTTGAAAAAAGTGGACCAGTTTCACCCCAATTCCCACTGAACCGAAGACGTTCAAACAATCGAAATCAGGGAAAATGGGGCAAAATGGTGCGCGTTATGTGATCTACCCTAAACGAGTTCGTTAGGATTAGGAGTATTTTTTACAGAATATTTTTTAGCGCCAGTACGTTGGGAAAGTAATCAGTGGCGTCTCGTCCATATGTGCACCTCGTGCACTGCACAGTCTAAAATTGCATATTTCATGTGTTATCAAATTCATCGATTTAATACTCTGTTAATACTCGCAGACTGGGCATTTCAAATGGTGCACCAGATCCTGTATATACCACACGTGGATCGTTTGTAGATGTTTTTGTTTTTCCTATAACTTGATTGCCGATGAGTTAGTGTCTGTTTTGTGCACTTCGTGGTCTGCACAGAGTAGTTTTAATCACTGGCTAGTTGCAATTTTATTCTGTTGATTTGGGACATTGACAAGGTACTTTTTGTGGCATATCACAAGAGACTTGGCAAAGGAGGAACTATGGAGCAAGATATTGTTGTCAAAATTGACGTCCGGGTTCGAAAGAAAGTGCACAACCGGTTAATTTTCTCACGAGACGCCACTGAAAGTAATTGTTTTTCTTATCAATAAACAATTGGGGAGAATGGTCGAAAACGGTTTACTGAATGTACCATGCCTAGAATGAAACTCTAAATCAAAAATCGAATACTTTGACTTTTATTTTTGGTTCGGATTGAGTATTTTTGCGGGAATGTTTTAGAGGCCCTTCGAAGAGAAACTAACTGTTCCGCTGATACATTATATTCGGGGAAACGAAGGCAAAATGGTACATTTCATTTGGTTTATCCTAAATGAAGCTGTACTCTCTTGGATTTTTTGATTCAGATTGAGTTTTGTCTACGGGAGAATTTCACTAGCAGTTCGGAAGGCAGCTGATTGTTTTGCTTGTCGGTGTAAAATTGAGGGGAAAGGAGAAAAATGGGTCACTTAGCGTGGTTTTTTTTTCTGAGGCCATTCATTTTTTTTCAGAATTTGTCACTTAAGAATTGGTATTTTATACCTCTGTCATAAAGTCATTCAAGTCGTTGTTGTTGTTTCGTATTTACGTGACTTTCAGCCTGTGACTGCTTCGTGCCGCTGGGCAGACGACCGGTGGACCCTTCATATCGAACCCATCACCACATGGGCTGGGACCAACGGCTTTACTTTTGCTTTTTTTTTCTCGGATTCATAAATGAAGAAAACCGTTTAGAGTCAGATAGTCCTTGCCCAGTGAATGCCGTCAAGTCTAATTACCTGAGTCAGGAAACTTTCTTTACTCAAATGGTGTTTCTTATTTGTATGTATGCGCCGCGTAGCGGAAAGATTGTGAACTGCTGCCCATCATTCAAAAGGTGTTGTTCCACTGGACAACCTTGTCAAAGACAGGAATATTCTATCAGATTCGCGTCAAGATACCAAGATATAGCATATTCTTGAAAATAATTAGCACACTATTAGTTAAATCTTGAAACCACAGAATTGTTTTTAAAGAAATTTTGATTTTTTTTTTTCATTTGATTAATTTAACATTGTTCGATAGGATTGGATGGATAGGTTAGTTTAAAATATTTTTATCAGTTTAAAATCTTTTAACTTTTAATAGTTATTGTAGTAACTGTTTGGGCTGTTTAGTCGTCAAAGTCACTTCTTTCGTATGAGAACTAAGAGAGCCAGTTAGCCTTATCAAATATAATAAATCATAACAAATTTTACCTCTCAGACAGTGGAAATAAGCAGCATAGTGACTGGTAATATGGTTTTGTATCCGGCTCCGTAGTGTCCTTTTGAACAATTGAGCCTTTCGAATAAACCGATTTTGGCAGGAGCTCATTTGATTTTTGATTTTCAAATTGAAATTGTAAATCGCAAGTTCCGTAAGAAGTTTGAAATCATGTGATAGGAATTTCGTGCAATCGTCCAATCTGCCCTGAATCACCCAGAAACTGACAATCGCCATTCCCCTCAATATTTCCCATAGTGAATCCCTATCAACGATGATAGTCAGTACCCATTTTTGCTGCTTCATTCCTGTTAGTGTGTGCGTACCCTTATCACCACACAGTCTCCAAGTAGGCGAAGACCCACATGTTCGTCATCCTCACGCACACATGAATATGTGTCGTTTTCCCTATGTAAACACAAATCACATGCGGCCCACTGACTGCTGCGACGCACCGCACACTATTGCAAGTAACAGAAGTAGCAAACTCGTCAACTCAGGTCTCTCGCAATGAATAATATCCCCCGTTATCGATTGGTCTAAAAATAGTTACACAGAAATTCCACCGCTGCTCCTGCGACCGACCCCTCGCCTATTCCTAATTCCGGCTCATTATTCAACTCTAACGAAATATGCGGTAGCGGATTATATAGTAGCATACCTCTTCCATACTTGACCGCAGCAAACTACACTCACAACTGAATACACCCAAATCAAGTGCTAAAACAAAATTTGTAGAACATAACAAACAACGTGTCGAATTTTCCGTGTCCCTTCGTTGTCGGTGGGCGGTTTAGTAGCAGCAAACCGTTGTAATTTTCCTTTCTCTCCGCGTCTCCCATAGCTACCGGACGGGGTGGGTGGGTTGCTTGGTTGGGTAGCTAGAAGGTCACACGTGTGTCATACTCAAATTCGATAGCACTTTATTTGAAATAATTAACCAACACGGAGTCGTGTGTCAATTTATCTTGCTCCTGTTGGAGGTTCTATTTTCGGCTGCCAACCAAACAAGATAAACCGAATTGCGGGGGGTGGGAAATCCTAGTCTCCTGCAGAGCCTAGATAGGCGGACGGGGACGTGGAATTCTCGCTATTCTCGTTCTAAAAATAGAATTCGACATTTTCGGGGCTATCTGCGAAGCGGAATAATTGGGAGGGAGGGTACAGGCACATGGACGACTCCCCTCGATCACGAGGATAGCCGGCATGCAGAGTGGTGGCAGGAGGTCTTTGTCCATTTCTCTGGATGGAGTTCCGAGAAATGGAGGCAGGAAAGTTTCCTATTTTTCATTTGCGTGAAAGTTTGCTGGTGTTCGTTTATATCACGCTGGGTCCCTACAGAAAAGCATCATACCGTCGGAGGCGTGCCGTTTTTCGCTTTTCGGGGTTGTTATAGGGCTGTGGCTTGTTTACATGTGCGGGAAAAAAAAACTTCCCGAGCTGAAATGTCAAATGAACGCGCTTTTTTCTTCGGTCCGTGCACGTTCGTTCGATGGATTGGGTTTGCGTTGAATTTGTTAAATTTATGCTATTTTTCTGGGGTTCATGGCAATTCTGGTCACGCGAAGGTCAAACGTCGAATGAGAGTTTGGCCATTGGATTCGTCTAAAAGGGGATGTGCCTCCTATGTTTTAGAGGATTGTATGGAAAAATTGCCATTGCTATTGCTTATATTTCCATAATTATGATGTCTAAAAATCAATCAACCTCGTCCTGAAGTTAACTGTTCGATAATTCAAGAAAAGTACCTTGATGAATACTGCAAGAATGTTTTAAAAGGTTCCATCAAGCTTATCAAATTATTGAGACACATGAGTTAATGTTTTTGTGCTCCCTATACAGGGTGGCCACAGACTAGGGAAAATCGGGAAATGCGGGAAAAAGGCGGGAATTTCAAAAGTCATCGGGAATTTTTGTCATATGGAAGGAACCATACTCACACCTTTTTCAAATGATTTGAGTAGCGTTTTTGTCATTTACTCGGTCCACCGATCTCATTGTTCAGCCTGTTCAAAACGTACCGCTTAGAGCATCTTCAGCGGTGGTCTATTTTAACATCTTTATAGGTGATTTGCATCAGCAAACTTAAAAAGAACCAGCTAAAACAGACCAGCTTTGCATTCCCCGCACCAGTGTAGTGTGTCTTGTTGCTAAACCCACCAACACCTATGCTCTTGTCAATCATACAATGTCCAGAGATCAGATGTTTTGTTTTTTTCAGAGACCGAGGATTTTCCGCAAACTTTTCACCATGGATTGGTTTGAATGGTGGTGAGTGTGTGAATGCATGCATCTCATTTAAACGATATTAGATAGTGCTGATAGTGATAGATAGCGCCACGCCAACCTATGACAAGAAGCACTTTCTGTGACGTTTCAACATGCCAAGGGATATGATCCTAGACGTTATGCGACAACTAGAGTCAACTGATGACTTTTTGCAGCTGTTGCGATGCTTGGCCTTAGTGTTACATAGGTGCACTGTAGCCTAACGGATGTTTACGTATGTCCTCAGCTAGTTCTCTCGACGAAAACTTGGGGGTTGGTGACCCTGAGGATTTTTTGCAAATCTGTCCTCAAGACTTACGGCCCGCAGTATTTACGCCCCCAATATCGGAAAAGGTTAAGAAACTGATGGACAAAAAATTTCTCCCGAAAGTTCAAACAAAATCTTGTATATTCAGTGCACTTAGAAACTCAGGGAACTTATCAGAAGCTCGGTATACTTTTTAGATTTGACTCAGACTTTCCCGAGGTTTAGCTATTCTCCCTGATGTCAAAGGAACATACCATAAAATCAGGGAACTTTCCAGAAAATCGGGGAGCTTTCCAGAAAATAAGGGTTCTTCCTAGAAGTTCAGACAACTTTCCTGAAATTCAGATTGTTTCCTAGAAATTCAGGGAATTGTCCACAAATTCAAGGAGCTTACCACGAGTTCAGGGAAGTTTCCAAAAGTAAAGGGTTCTTCACAGAAGTTCAAGTAACTATCCAGAAATTCAGGGGGCTTCCAGAAGTTTAGAAAAATCAGATTATTTTGGGTATTTTTCAGAAGTTCATAGAACTACTCAAGATGTTCAGGGAACTTCCCAAAAAATTCAAGGAACTTTCCAGAAAATTAGTGAACTTCCAATAGAGAACAGTCAAGAAATTCATGAAGCTTTTCAACAGTTTGCGGATCTTCCTAGAGGTTTAGTGAACTTCTTAGAATTTCATGAAACTTGCTAGACATATACAGAACTTCTTAGAAGTTCAGCGAACATGTAGGAGTTCAAGAAACTTCCTTGAAGTTCAGGGTTTCTCATGAATTCAAAAAACTTCTCAGAACTTCAGGAAATGCTCACAAAGATCATGGAACTCCCCCAAAGATCAGGAAACTTTCCAAAAGGTCAGCAAACATCTCAGACGTTCAGAGAACGTCCCAGAAATTCAGAAAATTTACCAGAAGTTCAGGGAACTTTCCAAAAGCTCGAAAAAACGCCCGAATGCTCAGGGGATTCAGCAATTCAGAAAATTTCTCAGTAGTTCTGCGATCTTCCAAGAATTTCAAAAAACTTCCCCCAAGATCGAGGAACTTTCCAGAATTTCAGAAAACGTCCCAGAAAAACAGGAAACTGGATTTTTTTAGCATTCGTAAAGTTTAGGAAACCATCAAAGGATTTTTCCATAAGTTTGGGGGAGCTTCCTAGAACTTCAAGGATCTTTCCAGGTGATCGAGAAACTTTCCAATCGTTCTGAAAACATCCCAAAAGTTCAGGGTATTTAAGTTTTAAGAAGAACTTAAACTTCTTACTACTCGATAATTTTTCGAACCCAACCAAAACGAGAATAAAGAAACCAACTACTTTTTAATCAATTCACAATCTTGGAGATCATAAAAAGTTCTTGTACGGTTTAACAACATCTCGGTAATGCTAACTATTCCACAGAAATTCCACGGCTTCCAAGATTTTTTTTTCAATTTCTCGTAAGTTATTTAAATATGTGTGATATTCTGCTTTTTATCACAGAATATGTACCTGCTGGAAGTTAAAACAACTTCTGGGAAGCGAAATCTGATTTTCTAAGTTCCCGTCATTTCCAGAAAGTTGTTCCTATTCCATGGATGATCAGCAAACTTTTTGGAAGTTCATCCAAGTTTCCAGAAACGTTAATAATTTTTCGGCAATTCAATGAACTTCTCTAAAGTTCCACCATTTCTCTTCTCGAAAGACAGCGAGCAAACTTCATGATTATCTGGAAACTTCCAATTATTTTATTCAACTGCCGAGAAGTTGAATCAACTTCTGGCATGTTCATTATTGTGATATTTCCTTCCAATATTCATAGATATTCCGAAGTTCATTTAGAAGCTTATTTAAGTTCTGAAATGATGCAAAATAGATCCGGTATAAAACAAAATTTACAAACACCAGCGTTGCAGTCTAAACAAATAATTCCAAACTACAATTTGAACCACCGCTGAAGATGCCCTTAGAAGATCTGGCTACACGGCTGTAACAGGTGATGCCAGAAATGAACTTATCTTTCATGTGGTGGCGAATGTGTTTTAAGTTTGGTGAATTGGGTTTGTCAGGGTGTTAACACATGGTGAAAGAAGAATTGGGACAGCTGTGTTCAATGCCGTCTGACGTTGTTTGCCGGATTCCAGAGAAATGAAAATGGTTTGGACAAATTTTGGCTAGAACCAAGAAGGAGCTACCAAATTTGACAACATTTGTTGAAAATTGGCTCATCCTGTCGCACAAAAAGGCGTATTTTAAATAAATGGAAAGTGTCTGGTGGTAAATCAAACTGGAAAATGTTTGGGAGCTCAGAGGTTTAGCTACGAGTAATTTATTTTAACTCATCTTAACAGTCGGGAAAATATAGCCAAAATGTGGAAAAAAATTCGGGAAAAATACGGGAATTTTTATATTAAGATTGTGTAGCCACCCTGCCTATAGCATCACCAGCTGAATGGATTCTGAACCAATCTGACCAATATCTGGTGGTTCTTGATCTTCAGAAGAACTTTCCCGAAGATTCCATTCAATATGCTCATCAAGTTCTTGGGTCGTTTTTAGCGATGTTCTGTTATTTTGGTCTAGTTCGTTGCCAATGTTCTAAACTTTGTATGTTAGCGTCAGCGTGTTCTGGAACTTCACCTACTTCGCTCCGATTTGGTTAGTTTTACTGCTAAAAAGTTTCCGTGTTTCTCGAGTCAAAAAATTAGAGTTTATCCCGATCTCTCCTCTCGATTCTTGTTGGTGCTGGCCAAATATCAAGATGAGAGATTGGTTCCACACAGTATTGGATTCCGCGGCTGCTACGTGTCATTTTATGGATAACATTGTGGAAGATTTGATTTTTGCTAAATCAACCAAATATGATAAGTAATAGCCACGGGAATTTTCTTGTGCGGTAGAAGCTCTCATAAAGGGTGTTTCGATCAAAATTTGGTCGACTTTAACTTGACGCATTTCTTTTCATTGTGCATTATTTGCAAAATTTTGCACACCTCTCATTTTGAAGATGTGTGCGTGTAGCATCATGCCTCTATTTTGATTTTGAGATTAGCACTTCAGTTATCAAAATGTCATCGAAGGAAGAGAAGCAACGCATCAAAATTTTGCACGTGCATGACGAAAATCCAAACTACTCTCACACCAAGTTGGTGAAATTGTTGAATGTGGCTAAATCAACTGTTACCAACGTAGTAAAAGTGTTCGGTGAACGTTTTTCGACAGCCAGGAAAGCTGGATCGGGGGGAAATCGAAAGCCGGAGTCCACAGCGACGACAAAAAGAGTTGCCCGCTGTTTCGAGCGGAACCCCAATCTCTCCGTTCGAGATGTCGCAAAGAAGCTGGGAGTGGTGTCTGCAACCGTGGATAGAGCTTTAAAACGAGCTGGACTGTCGACTGTCGACTGACGAGCTTGAAATCGCCAGAGCTTCGCCCAATCGAACAATATTGGGCCATCGTCAAGCGGAACCTTAAGAAGACTCATAAAGCTGTTGTAAGCGAGAAACAGTTCAAGGCAAACTGGCGTTCTGCGGCGAATAAAGTGGACAAGGAGACTGATGGCAGATGTTTAACGAAAGACCCGGCAATTCGCATTCGGTAAAAAGGAAGCTTAGCTGAATATTTCTTCTGTATTCTGTTTTAACTGAACTTGAAAAAGAAAAAGAATTTGACTTATTAATAAAAACTTTGATCGACTCACACACATTACTGTTTGACCAAATTTTGATCGGAACACGGAACAGGTAGTGCAACACTTCGAGAAGGTTGTCGCGTTTATTCGTTTGCTCTTAATTTTCGATCAAAATATTTTTTTTATTCATCAATTTGTTTATGTATACAAAATTAATATTTTTTCGATTAGTTTAGAGAGACGAATGTTTAAGTAATCTGAAAATGTGGTTGTCGATTTTTTTTAAATCATTTTATTGCTTGAATATATGATTGTTGTTGGGCTTGGTAAAAAGTACCATAAGGAGCATTTTTTTTTAAATATTTTTTTATAGCGAAGGAAATAGAGAAATGCTAAAAACAAAATGCATTTATATACCCTAATAAATGCTGAATATATATGGTTCAAAGCTTAAAAAATTCAGGCACTTGGAGAAGGATAATTTTAAATTGAATAAATATAAGACTTGGCGGTCGAAGTCACCCCGCTCTACGGTACTTATGAAACTTTACTATTCAATGTTATAATTTTATCATTCAAAATTGCATGAAGACATGCACTTTTTAAAGCTTGATTAAAAGATTGATAACATACCCCAAAATTGTAATAGCCAGTCAGTATTCAGCATTTGCAATAACTTGAACAAATATCAAATGCATCGAATGCATGAATTATTTCATATTTTATCTTCTCTGACTTCAGCTTGAACATTTACTGAAGGTGACAAACTAATGTCAAATGGATAGGCAAATTATGTGTGGTGAGAAAGGTACGTAATGCAGGAAACACCCATTTAGGAAAAAAAAAATATATACTAGCTGAACCGGTGCGAGTGGTGCTACGCTTGCAACTGAATGAATGAAAATTTAATGGAACTGGCACGTTTATTGTTGTTTTTCGTTTCTTAACTTATCAGGGGGTCAAACTTCAAGCAGAACATGCTTCATGCAATACACGTTTTGTGTTTTAGTTACCAGTTTCTCAAACCACCATCCAATCACTGCCTTCAAAACCTTCCACATTCCAAATATAGTTCCATTTGCTTGATTAGTTCTCGAGTTATGTTAAAATTTGTGTTTTCATTAGTATGAAAGCCTCCTCCCCTTTCAAAAAGGGAAGGGGTCTTGAGCCACCATAGAAACATTCTTGCCTTCTAAAACCCCCAAATGCTAAATTTGGTTCGATTTGCTTGATTAGCTCTCGAGCTATGCAAAAATTTGTGTTGCATTTGTGTGAGAGCCCCCCTTCCTGATAGAGAAGAGGTCTCAAACAATCATAAGAACCTTCCCCAGCCCCAAAAACCCCTGCATATAAATTTAACAGCTGATCAGTTTAGAGCTTTCCGAGTCTATAAGGCTATATGAGCCAGCAAGATAGAAATTCATTTTTATATGTTAAGATATCCTGCCTCCAAAACCCCCATATGCTAAACATGGTTTCATTCGCTTGATTAGTTCTCGAATTATGCAGAAATGTGTATTTAATTTGTATGAGAACCCCCCCCCCCCACTCCATTAAATAGGGGGAGGGGTCTCGAACTGCCATAGAAACATTTCTTGTCTCCCAAATCCTCAACATAGCCAATTTTGATTTAATTTACTTAATTGGCTCTCGAGTTATGCAAAAAAAATTGTTTCATTTGTATGGGATTTGTCCCCCTTTCTAGATGGCGGATGGGTCTCAAACCACCATAGACATATTTCTCTTCTTCAAAAACCTCCACCTGCCCAACTTGGGTCCATATGTTTGATTAATTCTCAAGTTATGCAGAAACTTGTATTTCATTTGTACGGGAGCCCCCTTTTCAGAAAGAGGAGGGGTCTCGAGTCACCTTAAAAACATTTCTTGCCTTCAAAAACCTCTACTTGCCAAATGTGGTTCCATTTACTTGAATAGTTTTCGAGTTATGTAGAAACTTGTGTATCATTTGTACGGGAGCCCCACCCTACAAGAGAGAGGAGGGGTCTCGAACCACCGTAGAAACATTTAATGCCTCCAAAATCCCCACATACCAAATATGGATCCATTTGCTCTATTAGTTCTCGAGTTATGCTGAAATTTCAGTTTCATTTGTATGAGAGCCCCTTCCTTATAGAGACCATTCAAACCAACAATAAAATAATTCTTGCCTCCAGAAAACTCCACATGTAAAATTTGGTTCTATTTGCTTGATAAGTTTTTGAGTTATGCATAAACTTCTGTTTCATTTGTATGGAAGCCTCTCCTTTTACAGAGTGGAGGGGTTTTTAACCACCATAGAAACATTTCTTGGATTCAAAAACTCTCACAAAATTGGATTCCTTTGCTTAATTAGTTCTCGAGTTATGCAGAAATATGTATTTCATTTGTATAAGATCCTTCAATCCCTTTCAGAGAAGGGAGGGGTCTCTCACTTTATGTTGCGTCCTCATTACGTTGCGCGTGTCGCTCAAAAATCGCGTTTTGAAAACCTTCACTGGGACAAGCTTGTACATTATGTGTTATGTGTTACTGGAGGTCAAAATGACTTCATAATAAACATCACATATATTGGAAAACATATGCCTTAGCAAATATGCCTTGGAAAATATAAGTCTTAGCAAACCATTTGAGCAACATCAATGAAATATCTTTGTTACTGTACCTTTTTGTTACTGCGGAATAACTCAAATGAAACATGTGTGCTACTTGGGAAGTTTCGGGCGTTATATTCAAAAACATTCTGTCTATGATCGGATAGAGATCGCCTGTAGAGCCTGCCCAAGCAGCACACCACGATCAAAAATTGTTACAGCAACTTGATTGTGACTAATTCAAGTAGCAAAGCAGTTACTTTAAGTGCTTTGTAACAAGTGTGCTACTAGGGTGAGATCAAATAGTAAACTAAGCTGTCAGTTTGGTCGTTTTAACGGGTAAAGATCAAATTTTGAGATGAATAAATGATTTCCGCTCATCCCAGCAGCAACATCAACATGCATGAGTACGATAAAAGAGAAGCAGCGATTGGCTGGTCTTCACGAAATCCATTTCGTGCATTATACGAAAAGGTGTAATGATAGCATTTCACCAGATAAAAAGCAATATGCAATATATTTCCTACTATATACGAGAAATTTGTTCTGTGTACGAAATCAATGTTTACGAAACAAATGAAAACTAATTTATGAAAATCAACTTTCAGTGTTGATAACAAATTTGAAAATCAAACAAATGTTGAATCCAATTTGATGTTTATTAAAATAAGTTCTCGATTTGCTATCTTTCGACTCTGTTAGACTTTACTCGGGATGCTTCATCTGAATGTATGTATCAATATTCAGTTTTTTGTTTGCCTGCTCGTCAGTAATTTGCCTTAATTGTGGGAAATTGCAAGCGTAGAGTAATCTGTTCTGTGTCTTTCATAATCGCGCAGTCAATTCCTATCGGTCGTTCTCATCTTTTCTCCTAATAATAGTAATAGTTATAATAATAATCATCATCGCTTATTTCGTCTACATTCCTGTTTTAACTGCGCTCCCCACCCTGTTGCACCACGGGCCCCTTGCTGGTGGCAACGTATTCTGTATTCCCGACTGCGTCGAGATTGAACGCGCGTTTCTGCTGATTATTTTGGTTCTACATTTTAGTTGAATGCTGCTTCGCTTGTGGATGGCGCGTTGGAATGAAGTCAAACAAGCCCGGGTTAAAAATAGCACCCGCTCTGAGGTATAAATAACGCCAAAGTACGGCAGGCGTTTCGGCTAAAAATAGCCTAGAAGGGAAGTTTTTCCCATCAGTCGGAATCTAATATTAGTACGATCTGTGTGCCGCGAGATGTGCAGTGCATTCTACGCACTCGAAATGGAAGACGTAGGAATAGGAAATTTTCGATTCGTTACACTCTAAATGTGACGGAAGTTTGTTTCAGAAATGCGCTGCTGGTTTAGATCATCGGATGTGATTGGTTGTGTAGATGATTTGTCGTGCACTCATTGGTGGCGCGAGTGATCGAGTGAGCACGGAAAAAAGAACAATAAATCTGCTTGCTGGCGGTATATAATTTTGCGGCGGAAGTGGTGATCTGGATCATAATTAATTAGGTTAATGGTACTAAGGTCTGTATCCGCAATAATCCGGACACTTCAAAACATGAATATGTTGTTTTTTTCAGATTCATGGGATGTGTTTTAACAATTCGTGAAGACAAAACATAGTTAATCATTTGCATAAAATTTTCGAACTTTGCGCTTCACTCCGTCCATTAGGGTTTGCACAGACTCTGCAGAAATCGTAGAAGCCGTCTTTGTCCAAATTTGCTGGAAGTGTTTGATGTCTGTGATTCCTTGCTTCTTTCCAGAAAGCTTCCGCTTCATCAGCGCCTTATGTCTCTCGATTGTTCGTAGCTCTGGGCAATTTGGCGGGTTTGAGGTTTTTGGTACAATGTTCACTTAATTTGCTTGGTACCACTCCATCACAGTTTTAGCATAGTGGCATGATGCCAAATCGAGCCAGAACAAAGGCTTTTATTTGTGACTTTTGATGAAGGGTTGCAATCGCTTCTGCAGACACTCTTTCTGATAGATCTCCTTGTTGATTGTGCCTGATTTACTTTTGCCACACGTGCAAATTGCTTGCCACACAAGGTATTTTTTGGGAAATTTCGATGCCTTCTTCGTTCTGAAATGCTCAGCTGTAGCATTTCTGGCCATAGCAGAATAAAAAGCCAGCCCTGGAAGCTGCTTGAAATCCTCCAGGACATAAGTTTCATCGCCCATAACAATGCATAAAAACTTCGTCAAATATTCGCAGTACAAACGTCGAGCCCGTGATTTTGCTGCCAAGTTCTGTTTGTCGTTGCGATTTAGAACTGTTTTTACTTTATACGACTTAAGTCCCAAACGTTGTTTTGATTTTTGGACAAAACCAGGCGACATCCCTATTTTACGAGCCACTGTTTGAATGGAGAGATTTGGGTTTTTCGTTAATATCCTCTTCACCTTTCGGTCCATGACAGGATCAGCGCGTCCAATGTGTTTGTCACTTCTCGGTTTTCTCTCCACCGTCAAATGTTCCGAAAATGATTTGAGCACATCGTGAACAGTGGATTTAGGCAAATCCTATGTTTTTGCAAGGTCCCGTATTGACAAGTCAGGATTTGCCGAACGCCCGTATGCCCGTCGCCATCTTGAATACTGAACATGAAATGTAAACATTAATCATTTTTATTTTTCATCATAGTCTCTCAGCTAAACCACAGTGAAATTTTTCATTCCTATGTGCAATATTTCAAAAGTTACAATGATTTGAAGGTGTCCGTATTAATGTGGATACAGATTTTAGTTGGTAGACAGTTAATATTTTAGAAAACAAGGTTTTAAGATCGTTGTAAACAAACGGTGTAGGTTCTCATAAACCTGACTAAAATTTGAAACCTATTGACAGCTCTTGGTGTCATTATAAAATCAAATTGGTTTCAAGTGGCTTTCATAAACCTTTAATAAAACTGACTAAAGCTGGATGGTTTTGACAAAGTTACTTGGGTGAATTTTAGAAAAATCGAGTAAAAATCAACACTTATTACTACATCGAACATTTTTTGAAGAATCACTTGTTACTTTGTGCTTCGTACTCAATTTCAGACGGAAACTACTGTATTTTGATAGGATTCTGCTTCTTCTTATCTAACGAAGGCAACACAGGAGTTCCATTTCATATCATCACAAAAATGGCCGTCTCAACGCTAGATTTCAACCCTTTGGATTTCTTTGCATGGGGATACATGCTCAGCAACACCTGGAAGTCTCAAGGGCAGATTCTTGAATCTTTCAGGAAACTTGATTGATATTTTGGAAAATTTGCCTCAAGAAACGGTACGTGCCAGAGACGAAGCGATCAAGAAACGGCGACGGCTTGTCATAAAAGAAAAAGGAGAGAGGTTCGAGCTCATCGGGTAATTTCTTTGTAATAAAATGTAGGTTTATGAGCTTAGCTTGACTGCCTGCACGTATCCATGGTTGCTACTTCGTGATTGATGAGAATCTGTGAAATTACACAATTAATCAACCAAATAGGGCTGGGAGTAACCGGCTATTTTCACTGTACACGTTTCAGTGATTCAATTTCTTTAGTAATCAATAACGGCGCCGGCCACGTCCTTGCAATCAGCTGGAAATAGGGAAGGAAAATTAGTGTGACGTTTACTGTTTAGGGACCGTGTTTGCCTCTGCATCCCCACAAAGGTCACAAGTAGGAGTTTTTTTTTTAGGTTAGGCTTGATGGAATTCACTTTGATAAGTGATGTGATCATATTTATGATTCATGATCGTTAGTAAACTCGCGCCGCCGAACAATAGATTACCAAAACAATACAAAACGCGCCATGCCCGATAGCAAAATAATGCGCAATAAATGAGCATCGACACAACCAGTCACTACCGATGCTCGAAGCAAACCCTTTTTGGTAAACTTTCAATTTTTACTACCGCACTCCACTGCACTTCACTACTAACTAATATACGCATCCTTCTGGCAACTTTATGTTTCTTTTGATGTCATAGCTCTTCGATTTAGCATCAACCGGGGGAGACTTGGTCCTATACCCAATGATTTCATGATCTCAATCCGCTCAACCAATCGCAATGTTTTGTGGTATAGTGGACGGATTATTATAATTTGAGATAACTCAATGCAGACGTCTCCCAAATTTAGCAGATCGACAGGCAATCGGTTGAGATCCTCCTTCCTAGTAGGACACTTGTTGCAAATCAGTTGAGATGACTACTCTGTGACACAATTAAGTTACAATCAAGTTGCTGCAACCATTGTTGCTGCGTCCGCTGTGTGCTGCTTGGAATGGTACCTCATAGCAAGATGTTTAGAGGCGGACCGGAAATTTGATGAGCTACTTCCCCCCAAGCGACAGGGCATCGACAATCTGTAGTGTTTTAATACCAATATTTTCAATTTTTAAAGTGGCTGAATGGCTGTCACCATCTTGATTGTTTTTTGTCACGTATCGGATCTTCGGACTCCAATCTCACATTCAGCAACGAATACACTGCACAACCTCACGCAGACAGCGATTTTTTCTAAGCTAGTTGATGTGTTGCATTTTTGCCCACAACCAATGTTGCATTTTTCCTCAAAGTTACAAGAAAGTTTGTTTTTCCAAGTTAGCCAGAAATGAAACAGAAGCATGCTAAATTGGAGTTTTTCTTGCGCAAGCATTTAAAGCTTATTGCTTCCACAATCACAATCAGTCAATCAATTCCATTGCTTTCACAATTGTTTGTTCTCAACTAAGTATTCTATATGCACTTCCACAGTAAATAATTGAGAGTTTTCGATGCATACTACCTCGATCAAAAAGATCTCGGAATTTATGCAGGAAATTAAAAATACAAAAGTATACATCAAAATCGATACTATCGCCTCCAAAGTACTCCCGATTGAATGCCAGCGCTTGATTCAATCCTTCGATTTCCCATGATCTCGTCTCGGGTGCTGAAACAATATTCACGGATAACGAGGCATTTTCGTGGTGCAAGATCCGCGAGTCGTTTGCCCACAAATCTGGTGTATTTTAGGCGAATTGCCACACGCAAACGTCTCATAACGCCCAAATAATACTCCTTGTTGATGGTCTGGTCTTGTGAACGGAACTCATGATACACAACACCATTGTTTGTAATTCATGAAAATTGTTAGCATAGCCTTATTTTTTGACTGAAAACGACGTGGTTTTCTCGGTTGCGACTCATTCGGTACTGAAACGTGCGTCGCCTAAACACTTTGCTAACATTTGTACTATTGAAACCGTTTTTATCGCAAACTTTAAAACAAACTCGTTATTGCAAATTCAATTCCATTTTTAAAATTGTACAAAATCGAATACACACACAATCGAAGAGGTACTCAATACAGCGTAACTTTTACAAATATCAAGCTATCAAGCTAAACATTTCTTAGAATTTCAATTCAACAGATGTGGCAACCCTGAGAGCGCCACATGGTGGTGATTCCGGTTGTTAAAAATAAAATGCAGGTTTATTGGAAATACATGTTTATTGGAAAAAATTGGAAATTTTCATGAACACTTATTGAACTGCCAAGCAACCGTTGCCACCCTGTATAGAATGTTAAAAAAGTGCCTAAATTTTCTATGAATTGCTTCAGATTCATCAAGCCCTAACTAGATCTCTTAACTTTATACATCCAACGTGGGTTTTGCCTATCCAAAAAAACCATAGTTCCTTAAAAATAGACGTTGGAAGTCACCAAATCGTTTACCTAAACGTACCCTGCTGCCAACTCAACCTTATTATCCAGTGTAGGGAATTTCTCGGCTCCCAAAAAAGGGAGTATCACGTCAACCTCCTTTCCTTTTTTTACATGCATTCGGATGGGGCCTTAGTCTGGAATCGCAATGATGATGTATGTGAGTCCCAAGCATTGTGTAATTTCAGCAGATCTGGACATAACAGAGTAGCAACCTTGGGCGGTTAATCATACTTACGCTCAAAAATATTTCTTTTTCAGAATAGCGCCAATTATTCAGGTAGTTAAATTGAAATCAATTAAACGCATCACTCCCAAAAAAAATCCGAAAAGTTGGCATGTTGATTGCTCTAATGGAGCCACGCTCGTCCCAAGCACTTGCTTGTGGATCAATTTTTCACGGGAAATTCTCTTGACGGCACGTGTCTCGTTCGTAATCCAAATGTCAAACGGTGACGAGCTTCGGGAAGATGTTTTTCTTTCACATACATTCAGGGGGTGGTAGGGTGATAACAATAGCAAAACGACAACAAGTGGCTTATGTAGTGGCAGGCATGTGCACGTGCACACACACACACTCACACACATACCCACATTTGAGCGGCATCCTTGAAGGCTACTATAGTAGCAGTAGGAAACCCGATTGGAAATGTCGGTAAATTGAATTTTACCGATTGAGTTATAATTGGTTCTTTACTTGTTGGGGCTGTGCATCGCAAGAAACTGATAAACCTGTTGATTCGCACATCGTTTCCCCTCTTTTTACTCGGGCATCATCGAATTTCCTCATCCCCGGGAAAAGGCTCGGGCTGGTTTTCTAGGAACCAACTCCATATAATTTTGTACTTCCCAAGGCTGTACGAGCACCCATTGCAGTGCGTTTGTGTTGGTTTGCGGAAAAGTTTTCGTCGTTATTTTTCCGTTCCCAAGTGCGTGAGGAAAACTGAGGGAGGCAACTCAGGACGACGAATGAATGGGTTGAGTGGGGTGTTTCCGTTGTTGTTGTTGTTGTTGTTGTTGTTGTTGATCTCCCACCGCAACCAACATTCTGCTGTGACGCCGACCATGCTGCTTGTCCTGTGCTTGCTGTGTGAGTGAGCGCACTTTCGGTTCTAGACTGGTGCAAAATTTGAAATTTTCGACTGATTTTTTAAAATTTAAGGTGGAAAGGGCCGTTACCATCATTACCATCTGAATTAAAAAATCAGTTTTTGTCGTTCAAATCTCAATGACTTTTGAACACTTAACACATTTTCATGAACAGTATATTTATTTTTGACGGAAAAAAGTCTTATAAATTATGATGAATAATTATTATAGTCCTAAAATATCTTAATGTGGATATGAGATAAAAAGAAATTCTTACCAACAAAGTTCAGTAATTTCAGTAGTTCTACAATTTTAAAGAAAATAGCGATGGACTATCTGCAATGACTAACTCAGCAATTCCACAGAAAAAAGTGATAGTGAGTCTTAGAATTTCGTCAAAATTGATCTTTATCAAAAAATATTAGGTTCGTATATTTTTACTGCCCCATTAGAGTGACCATTTCCGTGTTAGGGTGGTCTGAAAAATCATTTTTTTCTTTTTTCAAAAATTCATAACATTTAAACCGATTTCGAGCCCTCAAATTCATGATTTTTTAATGTTGTATTTAGAAAAATTACGAAACCTTCAGAAATATTTGATTTTGATCCACAAATTCGGCGAATTGCCCCAAATTGCGCCCTAGATTTGAGCTACGCTGTTGACCAGTTTTCTCGAAGTCAAACACGTCACCACACACACTTTAAGTGGCCAACAGCATCATTACTGTTAGTTTAAATCGGTTCTCAAACTCGAAGTTTGAATGTATTCTTGTTTTCCATTGCAATAAACTACCCACACTTGTGAGTGGCGTCAAAAGCATCCTTACTGTTGGTTTAATTGAGGGCCGATTTAACTCAATGTATTAATGTATCCTTGTATTCCATTGAAATAAATCACACACACTTGTGAGAGGCAACCATTTTATCCAACATGCCAGTGGTTTCTCGCGGAATTGCAGTGTAGTGTGCACGGATTCTTACCCATTCCCTACTTGACCTGCAGTCGGGCGAGTAGTGTATGCTAGTCTCAAGAAACATCTGTTGGATCTCTATGTAATAACGGAGTAGGGTCAAATTCGGGCGGTCAATGATGCTCATGCTCATGCTCAAGTCAGACACTTGTGGGCCACTGCATCTGCCTCCTTTAGGTTCCGCCTGACGATTGTCCAGTATCGTTCGACCGGAGGACTTTCCAATGTAGTTGGGCGCTTAGCTGAAGTCTTGGAATTCATTTTAAATGATCATACAGCTTAATGATTTTTGGATGTCTGGAAAAAAACTCCCGTTCTCAACTCAACCGAACTCACTGTGGCAACCCTGAACTGAAATAACTTCCATTTCAGTTTCCCCGTTTACCAGCACCGATAAGCAGGGAGAAACATACACACTTGTAGGATTTCAACAAAATACTTCGTTGGGCTTCGTTTTTCCGCTTCGCACTCAATTCAGACGTAGAGCCTTTTCCATGTAATACAAACAGTGGGGCTGTTTAAAAATAACTCATAGTTATTTTTTGCCGTGTCACGTTTCCTTGTTCATGGCAGGACTTTTTTTTGTAATAACATGTAGTGAAAAAGTAGGCAACTTTTTTTAATTTAGCTTACCATCAACTCATTTAAATTATTGAGATGAATTGGATTAATTTAAGTTGAACATCACATTCTCGTCCGTCATGTTACAGCTGGGGGTCGCACAGTGATCGGAAATGCCTTTTATAGAGGCAAAATAAATACTCCTTGCATTTTAGTATCATGGTTTCTCATAGAAAGTCGTTTCTATGAAAGTTGGCCATCTGGTGACAATTTCGTAGACAATTTCATGACTTCACCGCCAGAGCGGCGCTGCTGCTAACTTTTTTGAAAATCAGGCCTTGTTTGTAGACTTGACAGGCCTTGTTTGTAGACAATGTAATGTGAAGCAAGATAATTTCAATTTTTCCGTTATTTTTACTAGTTCGTTAATTTAAGAGGCTCAATTATGTTAGCTTATCGGAGCCAAAATTTTCTTTTTTTTATGATGACTTAATACTACACTGAAAAAATCTTGCAGTAAAAATTACCATTTTATCCGACTATGCCTATTTTCAAAACTACCATGAAATTTCAGTCAAATTTACTACGTTTATGGAACAGCCTTCAACACTTGTGGTATATTTGATAGACCTCATGGTAATATCAACCCCACCATGGTTGACTTCAATTGCAGGCACGATAAAATCATCGCATTTATAGTCAGGTGAAAATTGTTGGCGCCTAATTTAAATTTTAATGGTAGTTTCTACAGCGGATTTTTTTTTGCGTGTATGATTATTAGGACTTGAACCGTTTACTCGCGGTTTACCCGAAGTTAATAATGGTAACATTTTAGGATTAGTTGGTCAGAGGAATATGGAAATGGTATTCTGTAGTCTCATCAGATAGATGTCGTCAGCACTAGAACATAGTAAAATATGGTAAGGGCTCTCGCTTTTTTTTGTACTGCCGGTTAAATTTTTCCATTTTTCTAGCCCCTAATTATTTTCTTGCCAGAGCTATTTTTACTCTGTAAACAGGTTGTCATTAAAAAAAAATCAGTGTTTTAAACTAATTTTTTAACAATATTTTTACAAAGTCGTCTTCTGATGAGATGTACCGAATGTTGTTTTTAGTAGTTGTAGTTTGTAATTGTAGTTTTTTGTGGTTTTTTGTAGTTTTTAGTTTTTAAGTAGAGAAAAGATCTCCTTTGGAACTTTGGTGCACAGTTTTGCTGAACAATGTGGTTTGGCATAACTTATTCAAGGAGTGTCTTACGTGGATTCCATCATATTTATTTGTTGAAATCAATTGCAATTCCGGAATGCGATTAATTCAAATTAAACTCGCTACAAATCAAATTCAATTATTAAATCAGCTTTACAGAAAATGCGCAGCTGTTGAATGTAGCAACGCTTTGTCTTAACACAAATGTCAAATCTTTGCAACTGACGAAAGGAGTATGTTTCAAAATTGAACATATGTACTGAATTGGAATATTTTGCTTTGAGTTGACTGCAAGTCCATTGCAATTTACAGCACTCGATTCCAGTGAGAAACCCCATGAACTTAATTCTTAAAAATTAGGGGAGACTTTAATATCAAACAGGTTAGACTACATACAGTGTCCGATCTTGTGCCAAGTACCCGCCTTCATTTACTGTGTAGTATATTTCTTAGAACCCATTTAAATAGGAGTTAATTATCGCCCAAACAAAATCAAAAACCAAAACATCGCGTTTGCTCCTTAACATTACTCCTAACTTTTATATGATGAGTCATACGAAAATACTTTTCTCTGCAAAAATATGCGCCATAATTTTCTCTACAGCTCAAGTGAAGACGACTTTTTCGAAAAATTTGAAACAAGAGAATTGGCTTAAGAAACTTTATTTTTAGGGACACCCTACCATAGCCTTACTGTTATATGATGAGTCATACCAAAATACTTCGCTTGGAAAAAGTTTGCGTCATAATTTTCTCTACATTTTGATCTTACCCTAGAAAAGGTAAATAACAAACTTCTATACCTTATAACAAGATGAATTATCACCATTGGCTTATTTTGCTATCGTGTGACGAATTTCACGCCAACTCGTCTTCGTGGTTGGCAGCACCATCTCAGAATCAAATGAAACATTATGGGTGTATAGAGTATGTCTTTTCAAACAACTTTGCATGTTTTTTTTTCAAAATTTATCTAGACTACCATTTGATAAGGGATGATGTTTTTTGATCGATTTTTTTTTAAATCAACATAACTCAAACAGGACAAGACTTACAAAAAAATACTTACAAGAAAATTGTCTTATAAAATTGAACCTTACACACTAAAAAAGAATATTTTAAAATTTAAAGTCAATTTGCAAAAACACGCTACCTGAGAATTGGACGATTTTTTTTCTTAATAAAGGACATAAAATTGTCTAAATGTTCATTGTGCATTGCAAGATGGGCACTTTTAAGGATAAAAAGTTTTTCTGACAAACAACTTTTTCATGCCCTATTTTTACCGTGTATCGCACCAACTCGTCTTATAATTCGATCCTAACAATCTCACAGAAGCCAATTAAATTTATTTATAATGACAATTTGGATTTTCTAAGGGTCTTTAAAAAATCATGGCTACCATTTCGAAATAACTTATTTTTAAATTATTAATTTTTTTAAACTTCAGTGATAATACAATTAAATCAGGTGCTTGATCCTGTTCATTACCAAAAACCTTTAACACCATTAATCAATAACTCTGACAATTTTTATTATTTTCTATCAAAATAACCGTTGTGTTACCTGTGGTACAGTACATTTTATCACTCGAGTGATCTTGAGTGTAGATTTCAATGAAAAACATTATTTCTACCCACATAATTTACTATTTAAACAAAGCGTCATAGTAACAGTGATCATAGTTGATTAGTTGTGAAAGGAGCTCAAAAATCGATCTTAAAACTTAATCTCTTTTCAAATGGTAGTCTAGATAAATTTTGAAAAAACAAGGTATGCAAAGTTGCTTCAAAATACATAGTCTATATAACCCACAAAGTTTCATTTGATTCTGAAAGTGTGCTGCCAGCGACTGGATGAGTTGGCGTGAAATGCGTCTATGTTATGTTTTTTAAGAGATTAGTTTTACGAACGTTACCAATTGCATGTAAATTTAAAACCATAGCCTACATGTTTCAATCAAAAGAGTTATTTCCATTATTTGCGTTAGAGTTTGATAACATATTGATAACATAATTTGAAATAATTGCAATAGCTCTGCTGTTCAAGCCATACAAAACTATGATCGTTGGCTACAGCAATTTGATTGTGACTTAATTGAGTCACACTGAAGTTACTTTGACTGATTTGCAACAAGTGTGCTACTAGGATTTCATGGCAGGATTTGTCAACAGTTGTTAACAGTTGGACAACAAATTTGTTCAATGATAATAAAATTAGATAATATTTAGGTGTTCAACAAGTATTTACTTGTTATCTATTTTGTTATTTCTACTGTTTATTCAATCTCAATATTAACAAATGATAACCTGACATAAGAATGTGTTATCAATTTGGTATAAACCTTTGCTCGGGTAATTTTTGGAAGAAAACGGCAGCTCTAGCAAAGCCGAATAAAGAACTAGAAAAATGGTGCCTTCGGCAAAGTTTGCCCTAAACTATATGTTCAACAAACTAATATTTGAAAAAAAAAATTCATCTAAAGACTGTACTCGAAAAAAATTAGACGCAATGATTAGCTTGTTACTTTTTAGCGTGTGGGTGAAAATTGATGAAATTTTGATGAAAATTTGCCAAAATGCATCACAATCTGTCAGTTTGTTATCGAGATGGCGTCGAAACAAAAGCAGATCTGTCGAAAAACTCTGTGCGCTGTTGTGGAAAATTCGACTGCGTCCCACAAATGGATCGGAAAGCATTCCATAATTTGACGGTGCCGCGGGTAGTGAAGTAATTCAACGATACCCAGACGACCCAGCGGCGGTCAGACAGCGGTTGAAAACCGAAGACAGCTGATCCGGCAAAGCCAAGGCAGGTGTTGAATCTGTTCAAGTGTTGAATCTGTCCGAGTGTTTGCGGAAGTTTCCATCTGGTTTGACGAAAAAACGATGAAACGCCAAAACCTGGAAGCTGTACCGAGAGTGGGCAACGAAACCGATGTTCGTCGTGAAGGACGACGAGACTTACGTGAAGATGGGCACAAAGAAATTGCTGGGGTAGGAGTTCTTCATTGCCACATCACGGTTGGCCGTTCCGGAGGAGTTAAAAAAGAAGATTCGCCAAAAAGTTCTTGGTTTAACAGGCCTTCCATGGATGTGGAGGGATCACGAAGGAATACCATGAATGGGCAAACCTCCGAGACGAGTGCCTCCAGAAGCGCCTGCTGGCTTTCCTGCGGTCTCACGATAGAGATAACAATGTTGTTTTTCTATCACTGAACTTCAACCCACTAAACCGCCGAACCTTGTCCGATTGAGAAATTTTATGCCATCACGATGGCCAAACTTTGCTGAATAGCCAAATTATTCGAGAATGAACTGGCTTTGAAGAAATAGCGGAGAAATGAATCAAAAGAAGTCGGCCCACTATTGCCCAAAACCTTAAAAGCCTGTCCACGTTAAATTTCAGACACTAAGATGATGTCAGCAAAAAAATCTAGACGTACTTCAACAAAACTGAGTGTTTATTTTAGTATAATAGAGTTATACATTATAGAGTTATATATATCAGTTGATTGAGAAGTTAGTCGTTCTTTCTGTAAAATTGTAGATTTTTCCGTACAGTATCCTCAGACATACTAGAGGTGGAAGTTTTCAATCTTTTCTTGAAATCTTCGATCCCATTTGTTTAGTGCTTTTTGTTAGTTTCAAAGAGTTTCCGCTTAACCAGAGCCCAGCATTTTTCTATCGGGCGAAGATCTGAACAGTTAGGTGGATTTCTATTTTCGGTACGTTGACGTCTGACCTTTTGTGTCTTATGCCGTTCCATGACGGATTTTGCATTGTGATAAGAGGCCAAATGAGGCCAAAACAGAGCTGGACAGTCTTTCCTTCCAGTCCTCCTCCACGTAAACGGTATCAACCGATTTTGCAAACAATCTTTCTCGTATACATTCTTGGTGATAGAGACGTAACATTTAGATTTTCGACCTGCCAAACCAAATACTATTGGAGAATTTGGACACCTTCTTTGTCCGAAAATATGTTGTAAAATGTTTGCATTGCGGTATAAAAAGCCAGTCCCGGAATCTGTTGAAAGTCTTCGAGCACATATGTTTCCTCGTCCATTATGGTACAAGCATTGCAATACATTGTTTGCAAAAACTTGATGTAAAACTCATTAGTACGACTTTTTGCAGTGACGTTCTAGTTGTCATATCGGTTGGACACTTTTTTCACATTGTACTTCATCCCATTTGACATTGACTTCATCCCATGCCTCTGCTTAATTTTTTGCACATATGATATTAGTTTTCCAACCTTGCGAGCCACATTTCGCACAGAAAGGTTAAGATTTTTCCCAATAATGGCTACAACCTTCTTGTCCATTTACCGGGAGCATACTTTTCGGGTTGTTCCGCTTCCAACCTTCTGATCCACAGTCAGGCACCGGTCAAACAATTAACAAACACCAAACACGATAATTTTTTGGCAAGATTGCGTACCAACAACTTCAGATTTTTCTGCAGTTCGTACAAAATACGATGATTCGACGCCCATTCATCCAAACGCAACAAGAATGTAAACACGTTGTACCACGAAATAAAGTGGAGTGTTTCACCTGTCATATAATTGAAATGTTTCAGCGTGCCGCGAAAGAATTTAAACCCATGCCTTTCTCTCAGTGTCTTTCAGTGTCCAAAATTTAACGTGGACAGGCTATATAAGTGGTGGCAAGGGCAAAGTGCGGAATTTCGGTCATGGAAAGAGGATCCAATAAACCAATGAAAAAGAAACCTAACCATAATGTTGTAGTTTATTCCCTGAAAGTTGGAAGAAAACCTTACTAAAAATGAATTTTTGACGACTATTTTTGTGTCTCATTCTCCTATTTTTTCTTTATTTTTGTCTTTATTGATTTCAATGTGTAAACCTTATTTAATTAAATTATAATCTTTTAATTTAGGAGTTTTATTTTTTTTATGTATTACTAGTTTAGGGGTTTATACAGTCATAGTGGCTGGGTGGTCTTCAAATTCTAATTATGCTTTATTAGGAGGGTTACGGGCTGTAGCACAAACAATTTTTTACGAAGTAAGTTGTTTAGCTTTAATTTTATTCTGAATAACAAAACTGTCACCACAAGAAGGCCAACATTCATAGGAACAACTTCGTAGAAGTCAATGAATGCAACACCCAAGAGTCATTTATTTAGCCACAAATAAAGCCTTTTCCGATCACTGTGCGGCCCTTTCTAAATTTAGCCCCATGGGAAAATTCCTCCGCAGCTAAACCCGATGCGTCAGTTGGTACGAGATTGTTGGAAGCGGTTGGAACGAAAAGGGGGAAATGGAAAACTGGTGTGCACTTGTGTTTTCCTGTCGTCATGGTCGTTCGTTCGTTTGTAAATGCGTGGCTTACTGCGTGCCAGCGACAAGTGTCTCCTTAAAAGTTTCAATTGTTTAGTTTGAGCCGTTCCGATTGCTTTGCGGGAGCGGTGCGGGAGAAGGGATGAAGGTTAACGAACCTTGGCGACATCAGTCATTATTTTGGGCTGGGGGGTGGTTCGGTGAGGCGGGAACGAAAACAGATGGCAAGCGTTTCTCGCGCTCATATCGTTGGGAAATTTTTTTTTTTTTTGTCAATCGGTTTCGATGGCACGCCATCTAAACGTGTGTTTGGATATAAATTTTTAAGCGAGAATTTGGATCATTTCGAAATAGGATGACTAATCGGCGCTCTGTTTTGATGTTTACCATGTACCTACATGCAATTCAATTAACAATTGTCTTTCTATTTCCAATATTTTTCTCTTTCAGAAATGGCACGCGACTCCACAATGGGACGCGAGCGGGTGCTGGTTGTACCCAATTCCGGTATGGCGCTGGATACGCCCTCCACATCACAATCAACGGCTGGACCGACCGACATCAACCAACAGATTTTGGAGGTGAGCTAACAACCGTTCGTAATGGTTTAGATTTTCAGAGTTTTCCGGTGACAAATTCATCTTCTTGTCATAAGTTCGGTGCTATCAGTGCTATGCATAACTTCAATAAGAGTTCGAAAAGCCTAGTTGCCCTGAAGTGTTTGGAATCCTGATGGTTGCGATCCCTTTGAAATCGAATAATGATTGCGGCAACTCATATCGATGTTCTTATATTCGTTTACTGACAGCTCATTTTTAAGAGTGTATCGAAAAATATTTATGAACATTCAACAATGGCAATAAACCTACACCGAAAAAATAATGAATTTTACCAGGTGCTTAACATTTCCCCTCGTTTAATTCCAAGCCAAAGGAAGCGTAAACAACGAAATGGTTTGCAATCTTTCATGCGCCATACAACAAAGTTTGCGATCTTCCATACAACAGACTAGATTCAGGCGTTATTTGGCTTTATTTGGTTATTTGGCGTCAGGCTCTGCTTGACGATTGCCCAGTAGCGCACGACCAGTCGATGTTGGGGATAGTTTGGTGGTACCAGAAAACCACAGTGTAGAGCAACCTCTTCCGCAAGTACTCGTTTCGGTAAATTTCAGCATTTAATTTTCCTTTCGTATAGAAAATGGAAGATTGCAAGCCAAATGATGAAGTAGGTTCTGTCCGTGAGCATTTGATTTTCTACGATCTGTCACATTTTTCCGAGTTTTTTAATATCCAATATATTAAGTATTGGTGATAGATGGTGATAGCTCTGAATGAGTCTAATCGGTAAAACATTTTAGAAGTGATGAAGACTTGCGCTGGAGCATTGAAGATTATGTGGTTTGTTGTCTGAGTATTGTGTGAGGTAGAGATCTTTTGATTTTTTCCGGATAATGCTTAATCACTAGGTATTACACGGAAATAGTACCATTTCAGAAAAATAAGGGACCGTGAAGTTGTTTCCTGTTTTCTGTAATTCTACCTCAAGAAAGTGAACTAGTTTCCAATTTTATGGAACTGGAGTGGTAATTTGCTCTGCATGATATATCGATACTAAGCAGTCTATCAATTCATATGTGTACGAGGAGTCATAATCAGGGTGAGCATTTTTCACCTTATCATTTCACCACTTTGTATTTAATTTTCATTTTTACGAGTAGAGTTTTGTGTTTGGGCTAAATTTTTTTTTAATTTTCCAAGAGTATTTTTTAAAGTATACTTTCAAATTTTGAATCTTATACTTTCTATTTGTGAATCTCTGTTGAAGATGAAGAACGAGTTTAAACCTCTTAGACCCTTTCAACATATAAGATATGGCTCAAACACGGAGGTGCAGTCCTAATGGGACCTTGGACTGGCTTGAATAAGTAAACCAAAACCATGCTACTAAACATAATATATAGCATAATCCTGCAAATAGCATTACATACAGTTGTTTAGTTTGTACTTAAAACAATGTCGCACGAAGCTGGATCCATTCTCACTAAACCATTATTTATTTGCAGGCGAATTAACAGAAAAAATATTTACATCTAGCAAAACAATGTCTAATCCTTTTAAAAACAAAACAGATTACCTTCAGTTCTAATGGCTCACCATTAGAACTCGAAATAAATACTTCTCTGAAGCTCAGACAGAAACTTATAGAGAGTAGTTTAAGCAGAAATATTAAAAAAAAAATCAGAACATAATATTACCAGAAGTTCAGGAGAGAATCAAGGAAAATCAACGAAAATCAGAAGAGAGCTCCTCAGAGCTTCAGGAAGAAGTTTAGGGAAGGGGGCTTCTTAGAAGTTTGGATCTTTCCAGAGGTTCTGGAGTTCTTCCCAGAAATTAAAGGTGGACATTCCAAAAGTTCATGAAAAAGCTACCCCGAATATCAGGAAGAAACTAACCAGGGAGGGCACTACCTATATGATTTTTATTTTTATTAAAATCAGGAAGAAACTTCCACAAATCTCAGGAATATACGTCCTAGAAGTTCTGGATAGAACTTCTCTGAAGTTCAGAAGCGAACAGAAAGAAACTTTCCAGAAGTGTAGCGGGTACTTCCTAGTAGAATATCTTAGAAATTCAGGAATTTAGGAGAAAACTTCTCAAAAGTTCAGAAAAGGGATTTCTCAGAAGTGTAGGAAGGAACTTCCAACAAATTTAAGGTGATTTTTCTATGGAATACCTCCAAGTTTCGGTAAAATTCTCCTTGCTTTTCAGGATGGGACTTATCAGAAGTTTAGAAAAAATGAGCTCAGGGAAAAACTTCCTCGAATTTCTGGAAGAAGCTCACCAGAGAGGCCTTTAAGCTGAAGGAAGAAATTTCCCAAAAAATTCAGGAAAGAACTTCTTTAAATGTCAGGAGAGGACTTTCCAGAAGTTCCGAAGAAAACTTCGCAAAAGTTTAGTTGGAACTACCTAGAAGTGCTAGAGAGCCAGACTTCCTAAGAGCTTTGTCGAAGTTCATGAATCCGCAGAAGTTCAGGTAGATACTTCTCAGAAGAACAGGAAAAAACTTTCCAGAAGTATATCGAATGCTCTCTAGTAGTTCAAGCAAGAATTTTTCAGAAATTCAGAAACGAACTTTCCCGAGGTTCAGAGGAAAACTTCACTGATGTTCAGAAGAGGACTTCTAAGAAGTTCAGGATGAAATTTTCAGTATATTTAAAAATATTTTCCAAGAAATTCTGTACTCTCTGAATAGTGGCACGAAGTGGCTACTATTTTTTTGGACGAGAAGGTCATAGGGCCCTCGTGTTGCTTCAATAGAGGCTTCTATAGACGCTCCTTGAGGTAGATCTACCCGTTTACAGTCCCGGTAGTCACGAACAACGCACTCCGTTTGCCACATAAGCAGATCGCTTGTCAAAATACGTATTTCTTGGCAAACTTTGAAAGTTTCTACTTCATTACTTTCTCCGGAACACCAAACTTCTGCTGGGCGGTGAAGAACAGTAGCCCCGAAAACTGCTGGAAGTCCGCCTTGACGCAAGTCTTATCATCCATGATGGGCCAATGAGGCTTCGTCAGCATCTGAGTGTACAGTATTCGGGCCCGTGATTTTCCCACCGTATTTTGCCGTTTGCCACGATTTGGAGCCTTCTGCAGTCCCCCCTGGTCCTTGGCTTTCTGAATGAAAGACTTAGGGACAGATTCAACTTTTTGGCCACATTCCTGACCAGAGCGTTAGGATTCCGCTTAGACGCTTTCACGACATACTTGTGATCCTGATCACTAATAGAACATCCATTATGACCGCATTTCTCCTTCCGTTTGATGCTCAGAATTTTAAAGTAACGATTCCTTGTTGTTTTTCGATGTCCCGATGAGGGAGTTGAGGATTTTACAGGTGCTTGCGCAAAATAAATTCACGACGTTGTTTTCGGATGACGCCATTTTTTACAATTTTCGGACAACTGACAGCGATAAAAATACAGCCAAAAAAACACTCTAAACTACTTCTACCCTAATTTTCAAGAGGAAATACCCAATTGGTTATTTTCTACAGCGTTTTTTTTTTCGTGATGCAATTCGATGTGGGACACCCTTTAGGATGGATTGTTCATTTATACGGTTGTATATTTCTTTTCTTAATCGGCTCGATCCTGGCCCTGTATTTCTAGGCAAAATCACGAGTAGAGATTCATTTCTCCTGAATATAATCGTAGACTTTTTAGTCCAACTTGGGAGATTGCTGGAACTATTCTGTTATTGATCCAGATGTCGTCAGGTCCTGCAAGGTGTACTGTTCACCATACTTTTCAATCATC
This sequence comes from Aedes japonicus, assembly GCA_034211315.2. Taxonomy (NCBI): domain Eukaryota; kingdom Metazoa; phylum Arthropoda; class Insecta; order Diptera; family Culicidae; genus Aedes; species Aedes japonicus. The sequence goes on from JASCZW010005270.1 coordinate 123,335, forward strand.
AATCATTCGTTGTTTACTTGCTGGATGCACTTTGACCTTTTTGGAATTTGATTGTATATTAAATCCTTTTCAGTACACCAAGGGTGCAGAAAACGCTAAATTAAAAGTACGCTTATTTAAGCGCAGTTACGTATCAAACGTTTATAATTACTTTTCGATACACTCCCTAGTGCCAAAATCAAGGCGTTTGGTCAAGTGAAACGCGAGGTTCGACATTTCGTTCCGGCGATTGCCAAGAAGTAAGGGTTCGATTCCCGATGCAGCCTGTGAAACTTTTCGCAAACCGAAGATGTTCACACTGGTCCTCCGGTTGTAATAGGGTGTCCCAGAAAGTCTGAGCACGATTTTGGAGCGCCAATTTCCTCTGCAAATCAGCTGATCATTACTGTGTATCATGGTTTACATTTCACCGGTACACTTTTCCCAACGTTTCGCTGAGTCAGTTGGTGAAAATGGAAGGTGTGAGCATCGGAGTGAGACGTGCTAGGTCGTCGAATCTGTCTTGGAGTTTCTAGCTGAAGATCTACAGTTGTAACAGTAGCTTTATCCGCTCAAGAATGTTATGATATGTATTCAAACATGTTCAATGAATGTCCTGGAAGACAAACAGACACTATAAGATAATCTTGGGATATTCTATACCAAACAAACAACCGTAAAATTGTATAGCCCATAAAGCTACTGTAACAATTGCAGACCTTAAGATTTGAAGGACAGTTTGAAGGTTATCCTATAATGTCTGTGGATGTTTCAGAATATTCATTGAATATGTTTGAACATGTATCATAGCTTTGTAAAGCCCAAAAAGGCTACGATTACTTCTGTACATTCTAAGTTCGGAACTCAAGGTCAGATTTTATGAACTTGAACATCCCAAGATACTCTGAAAATTACTGGTGACCTTGCAGAAGATTCACTGATTGTGTTTGAATGCATATCGTCACCTTTAATAGGTTATAAAGCTACTGTCGTATTGCCTGATAAAGTTTGTTTACCTTGAAGAATATCAATTGAATATGTTTGAATATTTATTGTAATTTTGAATAGCCTAAAAATTACTGTTGCAATTGTAAATCTTAAGTTCTGAACGTCAGGACAGTTTGGATGACCTAGACCAGCTCAAGATTATCTTGTTGTGTATTTTTATGTTCGAAAATATTCACTGAATTTGCTTGAATACGTGACGTTACTTTGCAAAGCCTAAAAAGTTCCTGTTACTGAAGAAGATTACAAGCACCAAACTCTAGGACAGTTTGGATTACCTAGAGGATCACAATGTTATAAAATAATGATTGTTGACTTTCCATCAAATTCATTGAATATTATTGAATACATATATCGCAACAACTTTATGTAGCCCAAAAAACTACTGTTACAACGGTTGACCTTATTTTTTTTAACTTGAGGACAGTTTGGATGACCTATAATAGCCCATGATTGTCGCATTTTGTCTAATGACCTTCCACACTCTTCAATGAATTTTGTTAAATTTATTGGGAACAAATACGTATTGTCCCTTTGCATACTCCAAAAAGTCTACTGTTACAACTTATGTTCTGTAACTCAAGGACAGTTTGGATAACCTAGATCATCCCAATTTATCTCAGATTGTTTTTTTACGTTCTAAAATATTCACTGAATATAGTTGTATATGGAGCGTAACATTGTATAGCCCAAAAAGCTATAGTTACTACTGTAACTTACTACTGAACTGTATCTTAAGTTCTGAACTCAAGTACATTTAGGATACCCAAGGGGATGTTCTTGGTTATCCAAAATTATCCATTTAAGGCATTTATTTTTTCTTCTTGAACTTTCTATTATTCAAGAAGGTCTAGGTCATCAATTATGCCTTAAACTCATATGTTTTATGTATTTCTCAGATAGAAGAATCGATATATAGACTGTTCCAGAAAGTATAAGCACACTTTCAAAATAACAAAAAAGTCATGCTTTTTTTAGTTTTAATAATTTTTTTGGCAAATCATATTTGTATTTGTGTTTTATATGATATTTTACTCTCGTTTAATCAAAATATTTAATCCTAGCCAAGACTCCTAACTTTTCCTCGAACATGACCCATTAGCTTCTGCACAGTGGTACTTCCCACCATTTTGACCACTTTTGGCCAATCTTTTTTAAATTTTTGGATGTCGTCCGCTGGTTTTATGAATTTTCGAAGCTTTGCTTTGGTTAAAGCCCAAAGCCGTGCCTCCGGGCAGTTCGGCGGATTCATGTCTTTCGGCACGAAACATACATTTTGACTTTTGTACCATTCTAAAGACCGCGCATTTTGATAGGTAACACAAAACTGAGCACTTTTTTGATGCTATGTCATTCAGAAATGTGCAAACAAACGGACGCAGCCAAAACATGTTGAAATATTTCATAATATTCAAAGTGACCGATAAAATAAGGTGTGCTTATACTTTCTGGAACAGTCGTTAGAGAACAAAGACGTAATTGATCCAGATAGTTTTTAATGTTTCTGACATGGGATTCGATCCAGTATATTTGGGAAGAGCTGTTACTGAATCCGTGGTTGCCCTCACCAGGTCATGGTTACTTATGAGAAGATACTTGAATAATATGAAGTTATAAATCTCGATAGCGATTTAATTTGTTTTTATTATTCCTGCCTTATCACCAGCATCACCATCATGCATGACTACGATAAAAGGAAAGCAGCGATTGGCTGCTGTTCACGAAATTTGTTTCGTGCGTTATACAAAAAGGTTTAATTCTAGCATTTCACGAGATAAAAAGCATTATGTTTCATACTGTATACGAGACATTCTTTTCTATGTATAAAACTCATGTTTAATAAAGGAGTGAAAGCTAATTTACAAAAATAAATTTTCAGTGTAACAACCGATACGATGACTGCTGATGTTTACGTTTGGGAATGCGGGGAGCGGCACGTACTCCTCGTGATTGCGCATTACGCGAAGGACACGGTAGCCTGGTACAAAGCCAAAGGAGTCGAATTCGTATCCAAGGAGATGAATCCTCCAAACGGTGCTCTGTCAAGATCAATTCAAACTTTTTGGGCTTTGATAAAGGCATATTTGCGCAAACGTGTTAGGGCAGCAGATTCCATCAAAACTTTTGAAAAAGACTGGAAAAAAGTATTAAAAGTCATTAGAAAATAGTCTGTGCTGAAGCTAATAAGCACTGATCAAAAATCTACTCTTTGGCGTACGATTAAATGGAAATTTACACAATTCAACAAGATAAAGAGAGATACTGACAAAATGGGACAGTTCCAGTAATAAGCGTCAATCCATTTTCGGGAGTTTTTACCCTCTAGGAACAGGTATCTCCCTAGTTTTTGTTAACCGTGCATTTGGGTTAAATCGAACCCGATCAATTTTTTTGCTTTTTCGTCATAAAATTCACCCAACACGCGCCACCGGATCTTGACATACTGCGTTCTTGATCAAATCGAAAATAGACGGCTATTTACAGCCAACTAGACCGTGCGCAAATGTGAGCCAAATGACAAAAAAATGTCCCTCCTGCGCAGTGGAAAATTTCATTCATAAGAAAATCTCATACGTGCGAGCGGTATGAGTTACCTTTCATTCATAAAAAAAAGTGAACATTTATGAACTCAACTCGCCCACCTATTATTGCGCGCAATTCTACACAAAGATCCCCCACGAAAATTACAAACAAATGCTCACGCTCGAGTCCAGCAGCTGTCATGCGGCTATCGTCGGTGGGAAGATTGCGGGATTTCACACAGAAACTACCGGATGTGCCAAAATGACACCTACACACGAAATGAAAAGCAACCGAAAATAGTCTCACGAAACAAAACAAATCGTTGAGCACGATGATGATGGTGCCAATTTTCGTATAACTCGAGAAAATTTCTATCAGTGTAGAATGACAACTACCTTATCTTCGTCAATTAATTTATTTTGACTGTTGGACTTAAAATCCAAACTTTATTTCCGCGAGTTTCCGCAACTCGAAAAACGACGCAAATCCCTGCGCATCGGGTACTCTCCGCCGTTCCCTTCCTCTCAGGACTTACGCCTATATCAAGCCGCAGTTTATATATACACACAAAACACTTGAAAAATTGCGCTGCCCGTAACCGTGTTGAGCATCACAGGATTAAGAATTCCGGCCTGCTGTCAGCCAGCGGCGTCGTCGTCGTCGTCGTGGGATACGGTAGATCTCTGTTTACATTTTCTATTTTTAGGACCGTCCCCATCGAGCGTGTGTGTGTGCGCAGTATCTTGAAGAAGATTGGGAAGATAAACAAATTCTGCCTTACATCTGCTCGCGCGGTGTTAGTGGGTTATGATTGTATTTATTTGATATTTGATTTGATGCTCGGGGTTTGATGACCACCCGCTGCCCCTGTTCTGCATCTTCCCGCTGTATACCCCCCCCCCCCCCTGACATCCACCCGTGTTTGCTTGTTCTGGCCTAGTCTGTGGGTGATAATCACTATACTAATATTGCAGACCGAGACCCGTAAACTGTCGTTGGATGTGACGCGTTTGAGATAAATATAATTTGCGGGATTATTCAGTAAAATTTCCGAGTATTCGCTCGCTGCTCGGACGAACGGAATAGAGTTTGTGGGAAAATGCATGAATCACCTGACCAGCAGGCAGGGGACCCTGAACTGGGAAACCGGGCAGGATGCATTTTTTTCTTTGGCTTTTCACAAAGCTTCAATTTGTTCACTCATTGTTTAGTATCGTTTGTCACATATTTCCTTCTGATCACGGACTTATTCATCTGTGTACGGTAGAGAAAAGTGATTTTAGATCACCAAAGAGCAGGCAGACACTTTACTTCCAATCGGAATCAATGCCAGTTAGTTGTGATTCTATTTCGCAATTCTGCCACGAATACTCCGTTCCGGGTGGAAGTGGCATAGCAAACAGTGAAATGGCGCATTCCAGGTTAAAGTGGCAGTTTTTGGATTTGATTATTTGAGCATTTTGATTGATTGACTGATTGATGTTACAGTTGTTATTTATCCATGGGAATCTTGAGGTGTTTCTTTGCCAGTTCGAAGTCTAGTTGTAAACGAGCAGGAGTTGGCTCTCGGAGGCATTTTTGTTTCGACTTGGTATGGCATAACAGTACACCTGGAAATTTTCGACACAAAGCTTCGTTGAACTTGTAGACATTTATTAGATGAGTCCCAGATTTATTTATTAGGTTTGTAATGGCGCTGTTTTGTCCGTAATTAGTGCGGTGATGTAGTGGTTGTTCCGAAAGGCTCTAGGTCGGAAGAAGCAATTTATCTTAACCTCGAATTTCGGGGCAATCCACTCGATCTTGCAAAATGTCGGAAGAGTAGAAGAGCATTCGCAACATATCTGCGTGTACCTAAAGTACCCAGCTTAATTAGTCGACACCGATTCTCGTAACTTGGCAGACGAAGTGGATCATTCCATGGTAACCGCAGAGTGGCGAATCAAATAAATCGCCGTTGAACTCATCTCGATTCCATTTTGGCAGTGAGGGCTCTAAGCAGTCGAACAGTACTCCCAAGTTGAAGAGTACCTTTAAGCAGTAAATGTCGGTGAACCCTCTAGTTAGTCGGGAAATAAATCTTAGGTTTTTCAAGCCTTTGTTCACTATAAATGACCGTGTTGCTTGTACGTCCATTGGGAGTCAAGAATAACTCCCAAGTCTTTGAATTGATCCACTTTTTCCAAACTACTCCAGCGAAAGAATAATTGTAAACTTTTGAATTCTTCAATCGAGAAAACGTAAAAGTAGAGCATTTTTCAGGATTAAGGGTCATGCGATTCCTTTAGCACCAATCAACGAAGGAGTTCAACTGTTGTTGCAGAAAATGTGCGTCAGCGTTTGAGCGAATATTGAGGTCGTCCGCAAAAGAAGATCTTGTTCCGATTGACACGTTGAGTTCCGATTTTCAGGTCGTTCCTTGTGTTACTTATTCATAGGCATTCAACAGAGGAAGGTGATTCGGAGTCAACAAAGAATTGACCGATAACCGAGTTCTAATCGGAATTATGGCTGGTTACACTAGTCGGTAAAATAGAAGCTTTTTTCGCTCCCATCGGCTTTTCTTATTGAATTTTATCGAGCTTGCCTCGCTGAATACAAATATGGGCACAGAATTTACGTAACACTTTCAATTTGTAACAAAAAATAGTTTTTAATTCTCAAAAAAACTATCGATTGTTTTTTCATTCGGACATTTCGTTACGAAGATATGAACGAAACAGTACTTGACGGCCTTTTATAATAGTAATCAAACAGTTTAGTCTCCGATTACATACTGAGCTATTTGTGTACCGATTTTAGTTTTGTTAGCCCCAAATTAAAGTTAGAAAATCTTCAAATAACTGGTCAAAATTTCATTATGATTGGATAATATTTCATGGAGATATGACCAAAACAATACCTGAGCGCAAGAGAGCAATGAATTGTGAGATGAAAATATACCCGTTGCAGTGCAAAACCGAACAAGACCAATCACACCAATCGATGCCGCTTGCATTCTATTGTGTCGCATCTGGGGCGTTGTATAGTACATACAGCCGACTAGCCACACTATGTGACTGTATAGAATTAGAGCAGCATCGATTGGCTCGAGTGGTCTGGTTTTGAACTGCAACGAGTATATTCGAAAATTACAATAGTCTCCATTTACTATAACAACACAATTTTGACGAAAATGTACTTATTAAGCACTTTGAATCCATATTGATAATCAAAATTGACGCTTAGGATTGTCTAATAATTCATTTTGTGGACTAAATATACGAAGTTTCTAACATTTGTGTAATTTCTTCACTTATATAATAGGTCGTTAAACTCTATAAATGTCAATATTTAAATCACTTTTATTAACAACATGTTCAGATTGGGATTGGGAGAATTTAAGACCCCATTAACAGTCTAAACATATCCGGGGTCTACAAAATAACTTGTAACCATTGCGGCCAAATTTACATTGGACAAACTAAACGTAATCTCAATATTCGATTCAAAGAGCATATTGCAGAAGTCACTAAAGCAAACAAAGACACTGACAAAGGGATCATACACCATTTCAAATCAAAAGTAGCTTAACATATATTCTACGAAGAACATTTTTTAAACTTAAATAACATACAAATCTTAAGACATATCACAAACCCCTGGAAACTAAATGTAGCGGAAAGCATAGCAATCCACAAACAAAATTCCAAAAAATTGCTTAACAAGGATCAAGGAAACGGATATTCGTGGCTGTTTAAATTTATACCTTCACACAAAAACAACTCACTACACAACACAACACCAATTTTACTAACTTAAAACGAAGTAATAATGAATAACCTTGTAAGTATCAAACATTTCAGGTATACAAACAAACACATAAACACACTCAAGAACTTCTCTACCCACCCCTACCTCACATACCGCGGTACCAACAAACCTACTATAAATACTGATGTTTCCTTCAAGTCGAGCACTCGATACTGAAGAAGCCTGTAAGTAGCAGACGAAATAGGCCTATCTGTCAAAAGATAAGCTCATAGTAGAATTAAAAGGAATTTGCTCGCGTTTACTAGCGAAAATTTGAAAAAGTGTTTCAAGGTTTTATTTTTTATTTTTTAAAAAGTGATCAAATGAAGTGTTAAATTTTAAATTCTCCTAGTTTCCCAATCACAATCGTTCAACTAATACGCTCAAAAAAGTTTTTTTTTCAAAATAGTGTTTAAAAAAAAGTGAAAGTGGAACATGTTCAGGATTGACAAATAGTTCATTTTATGAACTAAATGTATAAATATTCCTAAAACTTCCTGAATTTCTGATGAAAGTATACTGATAGGCAAAATAAAGTGCCCACCTCTTCGTTTTTTCAATTTCTCTCATTTACTTGGTTCAAATTAAAGTAAACACACTGTATTTTTTATTATCTTATTTTTTATATTCTTTTCAAGTTTCACTTATGGAATACTGCAAAAAAAAGGAGTTTTACTTAAAGATTGGAGGAGGAATTGTGATGGTCTGGGGGTGTTTTTCGTGGGGTGGAGTGGGAAGCATTGTAAAAATCGACGGGATAATGACGGCAGATTCTTACATCAACATCCTGCGAGAAAATCTGGAGGTTTCGCTGATCCAGACGGGCCTTGAAGAGAAGTTCGTATTCCAGCAGGACAACGACCCGAAGCATACTGCCAAGAGGACCAAGTCTTTCTTCCGGTCTTGTCGAATCAAACCACTGGAATGGCCTCCACAAAGCCCGGACCTCAATCCCAGCGAGAATTTGTGGGCAATTCTCGATGCCAGGATTGACAAAACTGATGTTATCAATAAAAATAACTATTTTGAAGCCCTGGAGCGCGCCTGAGAAGAGCTAGATCCACAGCACCTGGTCGAGAGCATTTCGAAGCACCTGCAGGAGGTCCTGAAGGCCAAAGGAGGACACATCAATTATTGAAATGCTTTTATTTTACTCTAATTTATGTTTTCTGTAGCCTAAATGAAGTGGGCACTTTATTTTGTCACTGTTTTTTTTTTTCAACACAAATTGATTTTTTTTTCTTTAAGAAAAACTCCTTTTTTTTCAGTATTTCATAAGTGAAACTTAAAAAGAATATAAAATATAAGATAATTAAAAAAATACAGTGTGTTTACTTTAATTTGAACCAAGTAAAGGAGATAAATTGAAAAAACGATGAAGTGGGCATTTTATTTTGCCTATCAGTGTACAGCGGACTAGCCACACTATGCGACTTTATAGAATTAGGATCGATTGGCTCGAGTGGTTTTGAACTGCAACGAGTATATTCGAAAATTACAATTGTCTCCATTTACTATAACTACACAATTTTGACGAAAATGTACATATTAAGCACTTTGAATCCATAATGATAATCAAAATTGACGCTTAGGATTGTCTAATAATTCATTTTGTGGACTAAATATTCGAAATTTCTAACATTTGTGTAATTTCTTCACTTATATAATAGGTTGTTAAACTCTATTAATGTCAATATTTAAATCACGTCGATAAACAACATGTTCAGGATTGACAAATAGTTCATTTTATAAACATTTTATAATTCATACATTCAGAATATTCCTAAAACTTCCTGGAATTTCTGATGAAAGTATGTATCCAGTACCATATTGGCCACAGTAGAGTTCGTAATTCTGGTGAAGTGTAAGATGGTTTCAGTCTCACCATCGGTGGTTTAATGTGGTTTTTATTTATTTAAGAAAGAAAGTGCATTTATATTTTTCAGAACAGTCTATAATATACTAGTGATTGGAGGAATCACCTGATTCTCTGGAAGGAAATCCAAATGAGAATGTAAGAAGTGCAATTTTAGTGACATACTACTCCACAGTGCAGCATACGAATTAACCAACTCTTGAATTATGTGTACATAAACCGGAGATTCTTCATTTCCCATGTCGGGAGCACAAACGTTTTGGAACGCATTCCATGCTCGTAACTCTGAACATAACTAGAATTTGCTGGATACTGTCGTCTTCCTATTGTATTTTTGATCAACTATTAGTGCTGTGTCGACGGTCCCACACTCCCACACATGAAAACGCGGCATCGTTCAACAATTACACATACGCGGACTTAAACTTGGTTGCCCCTTTAAAATGCCACTAACCATCAATTTTTCGATCAAAACAGTAAATTAAAATTTTCATGAAGATCCGTAGGTTTGTGAATAAACACCGGTTTCATACATCAATCATTCACGTTAGAAAACATCTGTGAGCACTAGTAGATCCAGGAAAAGAAAATTCTATAAAGTCCGAGCTCAACATTCAAAGGGCGGAGCCAAACTTCAAGTTTAAAAAAACCGAAATACAAGATTTTCACGTTTCGTTGTTTTATCAGGTTATCAATGTCACGTGTTAGGGAATTTTTTTTTTTCGCAAATGGATTCAGGGGGGCCGTTCTAAAAAACCAAATTCCAACATTCACAAGATGGAATCAAAATTCAGGTTTTCAAAACAGGAAATCTAAATTGTCTTAAAAATTCGAATTTTTGTGAATAAACCCCCGTTTTTCTCACCAATCTTACGCGTTAGGAACAACCTGGTTTCACAAATGGATTTAGGGAGATCCATTCCATGAAACCCAAGCCCAACATTCAAGGGCGGACCGAATGTTCTTAATGTTAAAGAGGAAATGAAATTTTGACGAAAATACACATTTGCGTGATTTTTCGCTCATTTTTCTCAAAAACTGGACGTGTTCCAGCAATTCTGAGCCCATAATTGAATTCAGTGAGGCAACATTTTTGAAATTCATCATACTGACTCGATAGGAGCGAAATACTGTCGGCTTTGTTCTGTTCAGTCGGGAATAGTACGTTCCGGGTAGAAGTGGCATAAAACTCAGTTCGGATTGAAGTTATATTCGTTGCATTTTATTTTTTGTGTGTGATCAGTGAATCATGAATACGTTTAGTAGAGTCGGTGGAACGATTGATTCTACGGTTGGCAGAAATATTGTGGCATTTCCTCGTCAGTTTCAATGTAATCAATGTTTCGTACCTCTTTTAATTTCATATCAGATACAAAATACATCTTATTATATATTTGAATTGATCATTTATCCATGATATTATACAAGGCTTGTAAGATGGAACACGATCCGTGTTTTGCTCGTAACATGTATAATTTTTATTTTTTCGCAGATCCAAAGACATCTTTTGTCCAGGAAACTGATTATTTATAGTCATTAAAGAAAAAGTTATGGCATATTTTCGAAATCCATCGAAAATTACAATTTCAAAAAATGGCTTGTAAGCTGGAACACGATTTGTTTTTTGCTCATAACATGTATAATTTTTATTTTTTCGAAAATCTTTTGAAAGAGGAACTAAAAGGCTCCAGGTTAGCCCACGAAACTGATTATTTATAGTCATAAAAAAAAACATGGCCTATTTTCGAAATCCATCGAAAATTGCAATTTCAAAAAATGTATTGTTGTATTTCAATTTATTGTTGATTCCATGGCATTTCCAAACATAAAAAATATCATTCATATGTTTAAATGTTAAAATTAAAAAAATGTGTTCCATCTTAAAAGCCTAACAGGGTTCCATCTTACAAACATGACGCCAGAAACACAAAACATCAAAAAAGTGTTTCACTTTACGATTTGTTTGTAAACGCCTTTGGATCATAAAAAAAAACCAAAAATGTTAGCCAACACAAATGTTAACCTTTTGATATCGATGAAAAATTTCCACTTATTAAGCTCAAAAAACAATTGCTATTTTAATTATGCCAACACTTTCGAACATTGTAACCTGGAAGACCTAATTCGAATGAGTGTATTCACTTCAAAAGCAAATGAAAATTGAAGAATAGTAAAAAAAATGAGGTTAACACTTGTCAGCGCGATAGTGTTGTCGCTGTGAATGTCAAAAGTGGCGCTGTTCCATCTTACAAGCCTTTCTTCTATTAGAAAAATACTGTGAAAATATCGACTGCTTGGGTTAAAAACGTTATAAATTTGTGTTAGTGTCAATTCATTCAGTGTTGCGTTTTGGTGAGTTTGTTCTTGTTAAAAACTTTTTTTCGGATCCTTGCCCGGAAAACATGACTGATCTCACAATTTAGGTGCGCAAATAGGTATTCAAGGTGGTAGTTGCTGAACTAGTTTTTGGGAACAAATGCCCTATTAAAACAGTTCGATTCGAGGTAGACCAGGAGCAAATTAAGACGAGATACCCGAGCTGGAGAAAATATCATATAACTATCTAATTTTGATCTTGATAACTGGTCTTGTTATTTAAGCATAAAAGGTAAAATACCCAAGAAAAATACCTAAGAATTGCAAGCAAAATATCTCTCGAATAACAAAACTTGTTATTTGGGATACCTGGGAATACCTGCGTAGTACTATTTTGGTATTGTCTTACCTCAATTTGGTACTCGTATAACATTGTGGGAATATTTTTACGGTATTACCCTCAGGTATTTTACCTCTTATGCCGCGGTCTTAAAAACCAAGGCCAGTTATCAAGTTATTCGTTCCGGGTACCACTGGAATCATGATTTCAGAAGTAGACGTTTGCGGCAACTCGATTAACTAATGATGTATTTCTATTTCCTGTAGAGAATATGGCTTAACGGGACACAACGGGCCACTCACGAGTGTCTGTCGTCTATGAAAGCAAATGTGAACTCATTCCACCTTTGGATGGCCTCATTCTTCGTGCTCGATGTCAGGATGTTCAAGACGTTTATTAGAGTTGTTGAACATCATTTCTATGAGTTGTTGAGGGCAAGGCATCTCTGGCAATCCATCATCTTCATCTTCATTTATTCGTGGTTAATATGCAACCGGGATCGTAATCCCAATACGGGAGGTTGGGAAGAACTTGGAATCTCCGCTTTTGTGGATTGCAAGCATCTTCAAAGGAGCGAAGCTTTGGCTGCAGCTGGCAAGCTTCTCACGTCCAGCAGCTTATTGTAGTTGGCCCGGAATTCAATGATAATGTTGAAAGCCCATAGTTATTTGGTAATCGGATAGCACTGCTCGTCCTAATTGTAAACTACTGACTGGCTTGGGTTGATTGTGACAACAAAGATTAAGAACTGTTCAGATTGTTCTGAGTATTCGTTGAGGAAATGTCTGGATCTTGAAGTCTACGAGGTGTTCAAAACCGATCAGGCAAAAATTGAATTTCCGTTATTAAAATCCGGTAGCTCCTGCTGTTGTCGTTGACTACTAGACTGTTACAGGCTAGTTGACGACAGCTCCGCTGCGTTTCAGAAAACGCGTTGCTCGACATGATACTTTGAACATTTGATGATATTTCCTGAACGAAAAAAAAACCCTAGTTGTCTGGAGTGGGACAATTGCATCTATATGAACCGAATCCCCTTTGTTGGAAGCAATCGCGCCAACGCCTCGTCTCTTATCTCGTAGCGTTCACTCTTTCGGTCACGTAGATTAGCCGGTACGATACACCGATCAACCCCTATCTCGAAGTATGACACAGGTTTTCCACACCCAGTCTGTGTATGACCGTGTTTATTTTTATGACACAACACAGCGAATGCTATAAATAACCCTTCCACCAGATAAGGCTCCCTGTCGTGAACACGACACGGCATTCGTTATCGCAACTTTGAATAGTCCCATCTAATTCACCTTGAACTACAACCTATCTCTGTTTCTTTTCTTCCGTCCCTTTTCCCCCTCCAGCTTCGCAAAGAGCAGGAACTCCAGAAGCAGAAACTATGGCACGCCTTCCAGGAGAAGAACAAGGAACTGGAAATGCAGCACCGACAACAGCTGGAACACAAGTTTCAGGTAGTTTCCGTAAGTTTTCTGCATCCGCCAAGCCCCTTGTTAGAATTAAATCCCTCTACCGTTTTCAGGAATTGCGTGATCAGCGCCTGGCGGAGGAAGCCGCCCAACAGCGGGAACGCCGGGAACGGGAAGCGATGAAGCGCAAAGAGAAGCAGGACTTCAGCGCCAACGCCAGCTCCGAGGTCAAGCAGAAACTGCAGGTTCGAGCGATCAATCCGTCCTCTCCAAATTTCCGTTGGCTCACCCCAGATTCTTCCTTATCTTTTGCAGACCTTCCTCATCCAGAAGAAGCAGGCGGCCGCCTCGAACGGCATGAACTCGCCGTCGTCCTATCGAAATTGGTAAGGTTCAGAAACTTCCGCATTAGACAGCTATTGTTTACACTGGTTTGTTTTTCGTTTTAGGGGCGTTGTGAAATCTTCTTCCGGCGAGTCGATACCGGCCGGAGCCGTGGCGGCCAGTTCGCACCCGTACAAAATCCCTCCGCCACCGCCGTCGTCGATGGCCAAGTACGACTCGGACTTTCCACTGCGAAAGACAGGTGAGTGGAACTGGCAGCGCCCGATTACCAGTGTTGCCAAAGTTGTTTTCCCCCATTTTTTTCTTTTGTCTTGTGTTCGTGGTGTGCTGTTTGATTGATTGATTACTGATCGATACTACTAATCGGGTGTGAGTCTCAAGCGACTCAAACTAGGGGACCGTAGTGGACTGGCAGTCGTCTAAAGATGCCGGCAGGTTGAAGTTGTTTTGATTCCGATTAGATTAGATTCATTTTGGGTTTAGAACAGAGGGTTGACAGAGCCTGCTTTGTCAAATTAAATTTTCAAGGCTGTTACGCTCAGTATTATGTTAGAATTTGATTACATCTCAGGTTCGATGAAAGATGAATTTTGGTACTCCTGAAATTATCATCGAGTTTCTCTGACAGCCCAGATGTCGTTCATCATATAGGCAACTTTGCCTATAGGCTCCTGAATTCAACTTTGCAGTCTTTTAGAACCTGATCATGGTATAGGGCTAGCGATCCTCGGAAATTTCTTGGGGAGTCCTCCGATGATGCTCTGGGAACTCCTGGTGGAGTTTCTTGAGCATGTCATAGATTTCTGTTGAAATTGAACGAAGGAATCCTTCACAATTAATGTGTGGTGAACGGAAAAAATCAGTTTAAAATGCCTACAAGTCTCACAGACTTGAAAGCAAATCTTCTATAGCTTCTCATCAAGATTTGACCAAATTCTGTTCTGTAGTCGATTCGGACATGGAATTATTATGACTTGTTTCTATAACATTTCAAATGAAAAATAAATGATAGGATTTGACTGATCTGTTTCGCTATAATCTCATTTTGTTTTAGTGATGCTTATTTTGAGACACCCTGTAGGCCTGAACTAGTACCGATGATTTCACCTGTTTCTGACCTAAAGATAATCAAGAATACGTTTAAACCTGTTTCTAAGATTGATTAGGTCTGTACTGTTCCTCAAGATCGATATAATACCAGAATTTGACAATTTGACAATTTTAGCTGAGGCTTTCCTGGAAGGGTGCCCAGAAGCAGAACTGACTTCTCAAAACCTGTGGATGCAAGATTGAACCTTAACCTTTCGAATGCTCGATTGCTGAATTTTGGAATGCTTTTGGGAATTTGAAATACCTAGACGATTTTGAACAAACCCTGGAGGGTTCTTCCAGGGCACAGGAGTCCCACCAGAACACCGCATCAGTTCCTCAATTAATGGATTGCGATTTCTTGTAATTTCTTGAAATTCTTCAATATGAACTTCCAAACCAAGATTGATCAGTGATGATTAGTGAGTTTGAATTCCAACTGAATTCAGGACTCCGGTACGGTTCAGGAAAGTGGCGTGATTCGCGACCGATTTACACCTCAATAAACCCCTCTCCTCCTCCTCTCCCTCCTGGCAATGCTAAATCTCACCAACAAAATGCGACGAAAAACTTAAGCTAACCAATACTGACCAAACACCAATCGCGCTGCATGCTCGCTGCTTGTTGCCTTTCCCCTTTTTTTTCTCTCTCTCTATCTCTTTCTCGCCACCACCGAAATACAGCTTCGGAGTCCAATCTGCTGAAGATCCGCATCAAGCAACGGGTAATCGAGAAACGTGCCATGACCGGCCCGCTGGCAGCCCGTCGGCAGGAACGCCTCCAGCAGGCCGCCCAAAGGAGAATGCAGAAGCAGTCGTCGGGTCACTCGCCATCGTCCTCCGGTCAACATCTGCCCGGACAACCGCCGACGCATCCGCACCTCTCGACGCTGGCAGCGCAACATCCTGCAAGTAGGTATCCGCCGTCAGCCGTCCTCACCTCGTGCGTACAACCGAATCAGACCTTTCCGTTTCATCTGCGGATCTGCGCGCGGTCCGAATTGGTTTCATAAATATACATTATACCTTATGTTTGTTGACATCCTTGCCTGCTCGATTGTGTGAGTGATTTTATGTGTTACTAAACGGCACTAATACCAGAGAAACGCAACAACATACGCACATTTCCGTTCCTCTCCGAAATTCGCGTGTTCTAATTGAGCCATCATAATAACCGAACGACGCACGGCCTTAGGCGCCATCTATTGGCTGCTAGGGGAAGTTTTTGTTTTAGCTAATCCAATCTCTTTTCCCACAGATTGCGGCTCTGGAACGTCCGACTCCGGTCCGAATTCACCACCTGCCCTGGGCAGTCGGGGATCTCCGTCGAATGCCCCGATTCAGGAAGAGAACGAAGATCCACAGTACGGACCGGGTGGTCGGTCTAGCATCAACGACCTGTCCCTGTTCAGCTCGCCCTCGATGCCGAACATTTCACTTGGACGGCCGCATCTGGCCGATGCACAATCTGCTAATCACATTGTATGATCCTTACCGAAGACATCGGCCCAGCACCCAACTGAACTAATTTACCCTTTGCTTATAGACAATGCTACCGTTGAGACCTCACCAGATGGTGGCCGCCGGTCAGCCACCACCAATGCCACACCACCTGCCGCCATCGTTTGCCCAACATCAGGCAATGTTGGACCAACTGACGGAGCAGCAGCTGCAGGCGGCTGCTGCGGCGGCCTCAGCGGCAGCAGCTGCCGCAGCCGCCAGTGGTCTATCGATAAATCCTACCCACCTCGGTGGTATTCATGCTGGCGTTCCCTCAGTCTACGGACACCCTATTACCGACGCCCAGGTGGCTCAAGCACGACTGCACAAGCAAGGTCATCGACCACTGGGTCGAACACAATCCGCTCCTCTTCCTCTCGGTCATCCCATGCTAACCGGAACCGGCAGCAACGTCGTCAACATCGGACAAACTCACTACGAAAACAGTGATGTAAGTATCCTGGTCACCCAACAGTCATCCCTCAGTTCCCTAACCCCCCCTTTCTCTCCGCAGGCCGAACGCCAAGCGTACGAGCAGCATCTGTTGATGAAGCAGAAGATCCGCCAAACGGCCCTGAACCGCGCCAATTGTGTCCGAGAACCACAACTCAAGGAAGAAGTCGAATCCGGCGAGGTGATCGATCTGACCGATAAGAAGCAACCGCCGAAAACTACAGTCATAACCTCAAACAGCGTAATCAAGAGCACCTCTCATACCACTCTGCTCCGAGATCCGGCCGAAAGCTTACAACAGCAGCAGCACGTTGAGTTTCTCCAGGCTCAGGCCTTAATGCGGCACTCGATGCACATGGGTATGCTGGAAGATCCTTACAACCGGTCGCTATTACGACCTCTCTCTCGAACCTCATCCTCGCCGCTTGTGCATCTGGGGACTCCGGCAAGCAGTAATCATCCGGTTGCCCTATCCGATACCGGTCAAGACGACATTCCACCTCCTGTGAACCTCACGATCCAGAACCGGAGTCGTTCGATGCTCAGCTATACCAACGAAGGGTTGGCCAGCAGTCCCGGGCCCCTTCAGCTAACCACCTCTTCCTCAGCTTCCGCCATTCCCGTTCGGTTGGTTCAGCAAAATGGGAAACCTACCACGGGTCTAGCCTTTGACAGTCTCATGCTGAAGCATTCCTGCGTCTGCGGAGACAACGCTGCCCATCCAGAGCACAGCGGTCGATTGCAGAGCATATGGGCACGGTTAATGGAGACCGGTCTAGCCTCAAGGTGCGATAAGCTTCGCTCTCGAAAAGCTACCCAGGAAGAGCTGCAATCCGTTCACTCAGAAGCGCATTCCCTCCTCTTCGGCACAAACCAAATCAACCGCCAGAAGGTAGATGCCAGCGGAGTAAGTTTCGTTCGCCTAGGATGCGGTGGCGTTGGAGTCGATCTTGACACGACCTGGAACGAACATCATACGGCAGCTGCAGCGCGTATGGCCGCCGGTTGCGTCATCGACCTGTCTTACAAGGCAGCGAAGGGTGAAATACGAAACGGGTTCGCTGTAGTTCGTCCTCCGGGTCATCATGCGGAACCGAATGCAGCGATGGGATTCTGCTTTTTCAATTCGATAGCTATCGCGGCAAAACTTCTCCGACAGCGACTACCATTGGAAGTTCGAAGAGTTCTGGTAGTGGACTGGGATGTCCACCACGGCAACGGAACACAGCAAGTGTTCTACGATGATCCGAGTGTGCTGTACCTGTCCATTCATCGACATGACGACGGAAACTTCTTCCCCGGAACCGGAGGTCCTACTGAATGCGGAGCAGGTGCTGGACTGGGTTTCAATGTGAACATTGCCTGGTCAGGTGGATTGAATCCACCGCTGGGAGATGCCGAATACTTGGCTGCGTTCCGAACGATCGTGATGCCAATTGCTCGGGACTTCCAACCGGACGTGGTACTTGTTTCTGCCGGATTTGATGCCGCATTTGGACACCCAGCTCCTCTCGGAGGCTACATGGTGTCACCGGCTTGCTTTGGGTACCTGACGCGGGAGTTGATGAAGCTGGCCGATGGAAAGGTAGGCTCTTAGCGATGGTTGGGGGTTGGCCAAGGCTAAATCGCATCCGCTTTTTTGCTCTTTCAGGTAATTCTGGCGCTAGAAGGTGGCTATGATTTGCCAGCCATCTGCGATTCCGCCCAAGAGTGCATCCGGGCGCTGCTGGGCGACGATTTGGCTCCCATTGATGGTACGGAACTTTCGCGATCCCCGTGCCAGTCGGCGATCGAGACGCTGCAGAAGACGATCGCCATCCAGATGACGCACTGGCCGTGCGTGAAGCGGCTGGCACATACCGTGAGCTTCTCGGCCATGCAGGCTGTGAGCGTGGCGAACGGTGCTGATCGGGAGGAATCCGACACGGTTACCGCGATGGCTGGACTATCGATGCAACCGCCGAATAATAGGTGAGTGGTTATTTGGTCTGTTCGGAAAATTGAACATTTGCAAATTGACCAAATGAAAATTCACTAATTGAAAGTAAACCAATGAAAAGTTTACCATGTGAAAAATGACCAAACCAAAAATTATCAATCGAAAATTGACCAATTGGAAATTCACCAATTGAGAATTGACCAATCAAAAATTGACCACTCTAAAATTAACCAATCAAAAACTGACCAATCGAAAATTGACCAATCAAAAATTGACAAATCACAAATTGACCAATTGAAAATTGACCAATCAAAAATTGATCAATTGAAAATTTACCAATTACCAACTGAAAATTGACCAATAGAAAATTGACCAATCAAAAATTGACAAATCACAAATGAAAGTTGATTAATTGAAAATCGACGAAATTGGAAAACTAAACGAACATATAAAAAATTGAACAATATGAAAAATTGAAGGAATTGAAACTAAAAGAATATAATAAATTGGAAGAATAGAACAAATTAAAAAACTAAGCAAATTGTAAAATCGAATCGTAAAATGGTAAATTGCACAAATTTTAAAATGTAACAATTTGTAAAAATTAACATATTAAGAAATTTAAACTCAAAGAATACAATAAATTGGAAAATTCATTAATTTAAAAAATAGAACAAATTCAAAAATAAAGCAAATTGTAAAATCGAATCGTTAGATGGTAAATTGCTTAAATTATAAAATGTAACAAATTAGAAAAATTAACAAATCTTAACAAATTAGAAAATATAAGAAAATGGAAAATTCAACAAATTGGACAAATTCTAGCCACCGGCTAAACGTCTCTCAAATAAAGAAGATAAACATATTGGACAAATTTGCAAATGAGAAAAATTACAAATTGGAAAATTTAACAAATTGGAAAACTTAAAAAATCAGAACACTAAAATTGAACGAAAAAATTGGAAAATTGAAATAATTGGCAGATTGAAAAATCAAACATATTGGAAAATTGAACAAATTGAAAAACAAAACAATTTCGAAAATTGAACATATTGGATAAATTGCATAAATTAGAAAATTGAACGAATTGGAAATGTTTGATCATTAAAAAATTGAACAAATTGGAAGATATAATGAAACGTAAAATATAATAAATTGGACTTATTTTTTCAAAATTGAAAAATTTAACTAATTAGAAAATTTTACTAATTGAAAATTTAACAAATTAGAAAATTTTACTAATTGAAAATTTAACAAATTAGAAAATTTAAGAAATTGGACGAATTGAACAAATTGGACAAATTGAAAAAATTGAAAAATTTAACAAACTTGAAGATTGGAAAATTTGGTAATTTAACATTTGGTGGATTTGATAATTTACCAATTTGGAAAATTTAATAAATTGGGAAATTGAACTCATTAGGAAATTAAACAGATTGGATAATTTAACAAATTGGAAAATTGAATAAATTGGAGAATTGAACAAATTGGAAAAATTAACAAATTGGAAAATTTAACAAATTGGAGAATTAAACAAATTGGAAAATTTGACTTATCGAAGAAATTAACAAATTTAAAAATTGAACAAATTGGAAAACTTAATATTTTTGAAAATTGAAAAAAAAATGGAGAATTGAACAAATAGGGATTTTGAACCGATTGGATAATTTAACACATTGGAAAATTTGACAAATTTGAAAATTTTAAGGATTGGAAAATTTTACAAATTGGAGAATTGAACAAATTGGATAATTTAACAAATTGTAAAATTTAACAAATTGGTGTATAGAACCAATTGTAAACGTTAACAAAATTAAAAATTTAACAAATTTGAAAATATAAGATATTTGAAAATTTTATAAAATTGAAAATTTAGCATTGGCTAATGGAACAAATTGGAAAATTAATCATTCTGAAATATTGAACAAATTGGAAAATCTAAAAAATTGGAAAATTGAACGAATCGTGAAATTGAACAATTTGAAGAATTTAACAAATCGGAAAAATGAACAACTGGTTACTTAACAAATTGTAAATTTAACAAATTTAAAATTCAAAAAGGAAAATTGAACAAATTGGAAATTTGACGAATTGAAAAATTGGAACAAATTGTAAAATTGAGCAAATTTTAAAATTTGAACAAATTGAAAAATTTAACAAATGCCTGAGGGCGACCCCAGCGTAGTGGTTAACATACATAACTCTCTCGCCAAATTCACGAGTTCGATTCTCACCCCCGGACAAGTTACGGAAATGCCCTAATAGGTATTTGAGTGACTACGACGGGAGGTGAACCAGCCAGGGCTAAAAATCTCGATAATAAAGCAATAAAAAAGTACAAATTTGAAACTTTAACAAATTTGAAAATTGAGCAACTTGGAAATTTGAACAATATGGAAAAATGAAGAATTTGGCAGATTGTATAGTTTGAAAAATTTGTCAAATTGGAAAATTTAACAAATTGGAAGATTGAAAAGATTGGAAAATTTACCACACAGGAAAATGGAGCAGAATGTTAAATTGAAGAAATTGAACAAATTGGAAAATTTAATATATTTAAAATTTAATAAATTTAAAAATTTAATAAATTTAAAAATTTAATAAATTTAAAAATTTAATAAATTTAAAAATTAAATAAATTTAAAAATTTAATAAATTTGAAAATTTAATAAATTTGAAAATTTAATAAATTTAAAAATTTAATAAATTTAAAAATTTAATAAATTTGAAAATTTAATAAATTTAAAAATTTAATAAATTTGAAAATATAATAAATTTGAAAGTTTTACAAATAGTTAAATATAAAAAATTGGAAAAAAAATCAAAGTTGGAAAATAAATCAAATTTGGATAAAATTGAAACAAATTGGAAAGTTTAACAAATTTGGAAAATGGAAAATTGAACAAAATGGTACTTTGCACAAATTATAAAATGGAACAAATTGGAAAATTTAATTTATTGGAAAATTTAATTTATTGCAAAATGTAATTTATTGGAGAATTTAAATATTTAACGAATTGTAAAATTGAAAAAAAAATTAAAAATTTAATGAACGGTAAAATTGATCGAAATAATTAATTGAACAGTTTGGAAAAAAAATGATAAAGTGGGCAACATAATTAATTTAAAAATTTATTAAATTGGAAAATCGAAACAAAATGGAAAATTTAGCCAAATAGAAAATTGAACATATTTTAAAATTTAACAAGTTGGGAAATTAGGAAATTGAACAAGTTGCACAACTGAAAAATTGTCCAATCGAAAATTGGCCAATCTAAAATCGACCAATTGAAATTTGACCCATTCAAGTGGACCAATTGTAAATTGACTAATTGTGAAGTGACCAATTTAAAATTGAAAATTGTGCATTGACCAATTGAATGCTGACCAATCAAACATTGACCAATTAAACTTTGACCAATTAAACATTGACCAATTGAAGATTGACCCATTGAACATTGGACAATTGGACATTGACTAATTGAAAATGGACTAATACAAAATTGACCAATTTGACCAATTGACCAATTGAAAATTGATAAACTGCAAATCCATCAAATGAAAATCTGCCTTTACGAACACTTCGGAAAAAATCCACTCAAACTAACAACTAATTCCACCCTTTCACCCGCAGAACATCGGACATTTCCCGCGAGGACTCCGAGGAACCCATGGATCAGGACGAATCGAAATAAGTCCCGCGCCATTATCAGGATAAGCGATTTTCCAGCCGTTGTGGTGGCCGTCGTTGTTGAATCGCTGCTGCCTCTCCGACTGAGTAACACGCGAATCGGTCGAATCAATCAGCCCCTCCCCTTTTTTTTGGCGGAGTGGAGGCGTCGAGTGAAACTACTGATGTGAACAGGGTGGATACGCGGCCGTTCTGTTGTGTTGTGTTTGGCCGGAAAGGGTGGCCCAAAGGGAAGCAAGATGGATTTTTTGAAAGCTGCAGCTAGTTTTTTGGGGTAGAGCCCGGATGGGAACTGGAAAATGTTACCTTAAGGTATGGAAATGTTGTTTGGTTGAATGAGGGGGAAATCTGAGAGCTTAGGACGGAAACTAAATTTACACACAAATTCGGTACAAGTGAAAGCTAGATTATATTTTTGGGTCGGTTTTTTCCCCGCCAGTAGAGAAACGGGAGAGCGAAGATTTATGAACTTAGCGGTAACGAATTTTTGGATGGAATAGCTGGAGAGGGGGAGGAGGTGGCTGGTAGTAGAATCAATCGAATCAGGGAAAAAACTTCGCGGTCGATTTTTCGATGGAAAGAAAATCGAAAGATCAACGTAACAATCGCGTCGTGACGGGACGCTCCATTTTCTCGGACGTTATAGAACAGATAGGCATAAAATCGTCGTACTTTACGTTAATTGTTATATGGAAAGAGGATCCAGAGCTGACGGATCGTGAGCTGGACGAAGGCCGATTAGCGATAAGACTTTTTGAAGTTTGGGTAGTTTTGTGTATTTTCGGATGCTTTTGAGTTTAGCGTGCGTTTCGATTTTGACAGCGTCAAATTGCACTGAACGAAATCGTTGCCTTGTTTTGTGCGGAATACTGCAGACGAACATTTTTATCTAGAAAGACATCGCCAGTCGACCGGTATTCGTTTTTTGAAGTACATATATATCAACATATTGAATGCACATAAACAGACGAAACTTGTAGGTGATAAATCGAAACAAAACTTTAGTGAACTTGTGGATGTTTTACACCAAAAAAGGCAAGACTATTTCCGTTTTTCGTTCATCGTTCGTTGTTGGCTGTTGTTGACACTCAGAGTAGATATATAACCAGAGAGCAAACATGTATCGTTCCGCTAAAAATTACTGTAAATGTGAGTGGATGACTAGCATAGTTAAATAAAATTCAATATTTTCGTAACTACAATTACTAATGTATAGGGAAGAAGAAGAAGAAGAAAAAACTTAACGGAGGCAATGCTAAGCCAGATAAGTACGTTTGTTTTACAAAATGCAAGAAAGTGGTAATTACAAAGTAATTTTTATAGAACGTGCTCTCGCCTGTCGAGTGGGAGAAAACTTATTTTATACTTGTACTAAAAGAACAGAAAACACTGGAAAAATATTTTGTGCATCACTTTTGCAAATTTTTCCACTTTAACCATTAACGAAAGTTACCCCGTTGGCGAGTACTAGATATTCCTTCCACAACAACAACAACAACAAGAACAACATCAAGAACAACAACAAAAACAAGAACAACAACAAAAACAACACACATAATAAACCTTAACAAACAAACTAGGCTGAATTAGCACACTGCAGAAAACAAGTCTATACTGAACTCCTAGACGTTAAAAAAAAATAATCGAATTGCTCAACTTTTGAAGCACTTTGAACCCTGACAAAGTGTCCCGCTTGGCTCGCCCGTTGTTCCAAACCAGGGAGTAGAACCCAGAACAAAAAAAAATCAACACAATGCGCCCACAGAAAAATCGAATCACACCTACACCCACAAACACACACATTGAAACTAAATAAAATACAAAATGACTGCTGCCATCAAACAATAACCTTTGAAGAAACCATTATTCACATTGAAAATTAACAAAAAAAAAACCGAAATTCAGAGCGAATCACCAAAATGAAGGCAAACAAGGCTAAGGAGGAAGAAGTCGAGGGCGAAATAAAGTGAATATTTATAGTTATTATTGAAAGAAGAGCATGAATTTTTAAAAGCAGAAAAGTTTATCTTTAATAAGTGTTGAGTGACCTTAATGTATACCAACGAAGAAAACAAATAAACAAAACAATTAAGAAGGTAAGCAAATTTAAATAAAAATCTTATCCAAACACAAAGCTTTCGACCGTTTGAACGCTGAGAAGCTGGATTTTTTCAAATTAAATACTGCATATATTTATCGAATAGCACAGTCTTACAAACTTACAAACACGACCACACATACCAGTAGTGGAAAGAGAAGAAAAAAAAACACACACAAACACACACGAACACGACCCTGATGCACTTCTTTCTACTCACACCCGCTTTTGAGTGATCATTAACTTTTTGACTGGTTCAACAGGTTTATTTGCACTGATGGGGTTGTACTAAAACAATATCCACCTTGGATGACGTGAGGAACTCACAAATTAACCCCCCGCCCCCTCAAAAATTGGTTTGATTCTCGCAAAACCGGGATATCCGGCTGTTGCACATCAAGTTGTACTAAAATCGGACTAGTTTGTAGTTTGGAACATTTTTCCCCCCGAAATAAAGTGCTGGTCACTTTCGGTTTCGTTTCTGGAGAGGCGTCCTAACGCTAATATAACCTTTAATTCGTTTTCTTTTTTTTTTTTTGATAAATATATTGATCTAGTTATAGTAATCGTGGCATCGAGAGAGAGATTTGTACTAAAATTTAAAAAAAATAAAACTGAAACAAAAGCTTCTATTCTAGGTGTGAGATGTGATATTGTTTCTCAAACAAGTGCATTTTTTTTCTCGTTTCATCCTCCTCTTCTTCGGTTTTGGTTTATAGACGCTTTGTTTTTTTTATACACTGTAGGAAAACCTTTTCTCCCTCTTTCGCGTGAAGGGTTTTCGCGAACGAACAAACACACGGATCACGACAGATTTCGAACTATCGTTCACATTCACTGGACACAAAAACAAACACACACACACACAAACACACTGAATGGAGAAATATTTGATGAAAGTGAAAACGAATCAATACGCTTTTGTTGTACTAAACAAACAAATAAGAGTTAAATTAAAATTAAAAGAACAAAAAAAAAAACTAGGAAAATGTAAACAAATCACCTCAACAGCAAGAAAAGAAACTCATATTTAGCTAAAAGTGAAAATATAAACAAACAAAAATAAGAAGAAGAAAAAGAAACTGAGCCAACATTAAAATAATACATTCCTCTTTTAAAGAAAGTAAAGTAATTTATATTTAAAGCAAAGGAAATGGTGAAACGGAAACAAGTAGCGGAACTAAGATGGTACGAACAGTTTGATTTGTGTAACAGAGATTCACAAAACACATACACAAAAAACACATACACACACACACATTTACGAATGTCTTTAGTTGTAGTTCATTACTCGTCTGTGCATAAAGTTTAAGGGACGCGTTTGTAAATAATTTAGTTTAACGAACAAAACAAAATCGAACTGGTTTCCTTGTACTAAAATAAATTAGATTCTTTAGCGGTTATGTTATCTCTATGTATGGTTAGGTTAAACTGAAACTGTCCTTTGCCCCAAATGTCGGCGGAAAACTGCTCGCCGGAGGAACGGGGAAATTGTTTAATTTTATAAAACTGTTGCTGTTTTGTTTCCTTGTACTAAACAAACGAGAGTTTATTATGTTTTTCTTTTTTTCTGTGTTGAATCAACCACATCCAACCGTACACACAAACATACACTCACAAACATGCAAACAAACAGACACACATGTGGAAACAATAGAGAGAGAAAGAGAGAGCGAGGGAGGAAAACAAAGTTTACTCCTACCACGAATAGCTAGTTCAATTTACCTTAATCAACAGAAACAAAAAAAAACAGCTGAAAACAAAAATCGGGAGTGCAAATCGAAAATTGTGAGTCAAAACCAGAAAGAATATATTTAACGAGAAGTCGGATTAAATTTGAAACATACTAGATAGGATAAGAAAGGAAACCGAGGCGGAAACGCCGCGTTTAGTAGAGCTATTTGTGAGCGGAAAACTGAAAGTAACAAACAAACCAACAAACAAACAAGAAAAAAACACTTATCAACGAGATTCATTTTAAAAATGAGAACTTTAGTAAGGAGGAACAAACAAGAGATTTTATTTATTGACTCTCCCACTAAAATCGATAATTTTGCTCCCCTCCAATTGAAATGTTTGTTTAGAAAAATTCTGCATCCCACTTTCTGTACCCGTTCGAATACGGACATTGCTGAATCAATCTTGGCAGGACACAAACAAAAAAAAACGAAAAAGGAAGACTAAGTCTACCTTATTTAGTAACTTCTCTATTTTTTTTTTGGAACAAACGAAATGAAAATCTGAGAATCGATGCACGGAAAGGCAAAACATTGTTACTCATCCGATGAGAGAAAAACACAGGACCGTATATTTATCGTCAAGACAAAAAAAAAATCGTTGTTTGGGACACCAGTTAAATGAAAACGTACGGAAAACAAAACAAACATGCAAGTAAAAAGAAAACAAAAATGTTTAAAAAAAAAACAGTGAAAAAGAAACAAAGGAAAAAATCCTATTGATCGTTTTGTGTTACACGGGAATATTAATATAAATATATGATGAAAACAAGCCTGCCGGTGGAAGCCGAAACGCTGGATAGTGGGTAGAAGGAAAGAAATCCTTGCAACTTATTCATGTTTTTCGAACATTAAGATATCAAACGGAAAACTTCACATTTTGATTATTTTTGGATCTGCTAACCTTCTTAACTCGATGGAAGAGTAGGCTGTGCCGTTCTAC
Organism: Aedes japonicus; assembly: GCA_034211315.2. NCBI lineage: Eukaryota > Metazoa > Arthropoda > Insecta > Diptera > Culicidae > Aedes > Aedes japonicus. Next base: position 150,383 of record JASCZW010005270.1, read on the forward strand.
ATGTTTGGCGTGCCTATTTCTTCCGGTGATTTCCAGATAAAAAAAGCCATTGTTTACGTTTTTCAGTTAGGTCCTAATGAAAATATATGGCGAAATTACTCTTTCTTCTAAAAGGGCGCATTGATTCGCAGCATGTCGCAAAGGCAAAGGAACGCAACCTGACCATCTCGGATTTGGTTATCGGTGCAGATGGTCAAAACTCTGCGAAATCAGAATGCTAATTATTATTTTCACCTCGAAATTCAAAACTTTTTCTGGCAACACTGCTGTTCTTTGTTTTTCTACGCCACGTCACGTCAAGTCGAGCTAAGCTGCAACTTCAGGAATTATTATTTTGTATGGTCTGTCTATACCAAGGAGACTGAAGCTCACGCCACTCGGACCTCCTCCGGTAGTTGGCAATTGCGTCTGGCCCTAACCAGAGCTCTGTTCTCCAAGCCGAGTCTGCTATTGTTTGACGATCCGCAAACGTGTGGGACACTAACGAAATAATGTCGCTTGAGGCCACGACGTTGCTGGTTGTTTCCCACAACCGGAACTTCCATGATACTGTTCCTACGGACATTCTGCACCCGTAGCTGATCGACAACTACGAACGTCGAGACTGCTCCTGAATGCCTTCCCCGGAGACAAATCGAAGAGTAAAGGGTTTTCCACATCAAATAGCATCACGGAACGCTGTAGAAAATAACCCTAATGGGTAAGCTTATTTATTTTAGGGCGGTGAAGAACAGTAGCCCCGGAAGCTGCCGGAAGTCCTCCTTGCCGTAAATCTCATCAGCCATGATGATCGTCAGTATCTGGGTGTACAGTTTCCGGGCCCGTGACTTTCCCACCGTATTTTACCGTTCGTCACGATTTGGAGCCTTCTGCTCTTTGTACGTATGCAGTCCCTCCCGGTCCGTGGCTCTCTGAACTAAAGACTTGGACAGATTCAACTTTTTGGCCACATCCCTGACCGAAGCTTTGGGATTTAGCTTAAACACTTTACCGTCACGCTTGTGATTGTGTGCACTAATAGAACATCCATTTTGACCGCATTTCTCCTTCCGTGCGATGTTCAGAGCTTCGAAGTAAGGTTTAATCACACGACTCACTCTTGACTGCACGATTCCGAGTTGTTTTCCGATGTCCCGATGAGAGAGTTGAGGATTTTCCAAGTGCTTGCCCAAAATCAATTTGCGACGGTGCTTTTCGGGTGACGCAATTTTTTCCAATTTTCAAAAAACTGACAGCGATAAAAATACAATAAAAATTAAAAAAAGTCTTAGCTACTTCGATCCGAATTTTCAAAAGAAAATACCCAATGGGTATGTTTCTACGGCGTTTTTTCCGTGATGCAATTTGATGTGCTTTGACAAAAAATCATGGGCGCGGTATAAATATAAAAGAGGATGTCTCCAGAAGCCCCTGCTGCCCTTCCTTCGGTCCCACGAAGCTGGCCCTCTGTTTTGGCCGGATTTAGCATAGTGGCCATGGCAAGTCCTGCAGTGGTGGTCGTTTGCTTTAACACCACATCACATTTATGGCTTGTGTTTATGAGCATGGAGTCTTCTTTTTGGTCTATTAACACATATTTCGCTTGTTTTTATCAGTGTGGACGATGCCTTTGAGCCCCAACTTTGGTCAATGAGGCACAACCAGCTTTCAAATGGCTTTCAAAAGGGGGTAGGTAATGAAATGTGAAGCGCTATCTGCACTAAAATGTAAATTGTTATGCCGTTAATAGCGTCACTGGGATCATCCCTCACATTGCTCACATGTAAAATCAGGATAAAGGGGTTATGTTTGAAATAAGTTTGTGAAGATACTATATACACCCTACGTGCCAGAATTTTCGTAGTTTTTACGTAGTTGAACCGTTGAACTTCTGTGTTATACCCCTGTTTAATCATCGCATCTTATAGGTTGATCATCATTTGTCAAGTGAACAGCCTAAGACGCGTCTTCTCGCAGTCAGGCAAAATTGAGCTTATAATACCTACCACCTTTCCAGGATTTGCAGTCCAAATCTCTTTGAATTTCATATAGCCGATGTAAAAAAAATTAAATTTGCGCTTGTATACAGCATAACAACTGCAGAGCAGATGTTCCGAAGTTTCACATTCCATGATGCAGAAACGATAGATATCATTCTAAAACCTGGACAAGGTTTTTAAATGATATCTACACGGGTAGTGTTCGGTTACTAGGCCTGTATAGGTACAAAGAACTCTTTTTGAACAAACTTTGTAGTGACCAACTAGTTGGTCATCATTCTTTGTTCTTCTCATGATTCACAGTATGATATACCGCAGAATAGTTTTGGGCTTGTAAGCTGTGCATTTGACGCTTGTTTAGCATGCTCCCTAGTCTCCCTATTCATTAGCATAAACAGGCAAAAGTAACGTGTTGTATCGCGCTCATGTAGTACTGATAGCTTGTGATAGTTTCTAGCGGAGTGATGTATTAGGCGTTGTGAATAAATACAAACCCAAAAAAAGGAGAGGGTTCCTCTCCCATGTATGCATCAAAACCGAGTGCATATAAACAACCGCTAGAAACTATCACAAGCTATCAGTGGTACATGAGCGCGATCCAACACGTTACTTTTGCCTGTTGAAGTGGCGGATTCGTCTGTGCCTTGACCTACCCCAGTGGGATGTTAGGCTAAGGTAACGTCCTTGTAACGTAAAAAAGGTAACGTCGAATACTACTTTACCCATACCGTTTCGCTCAATTTTCAATACTTCTATTCTATCTCCAACCTACCGTACACTGACGGAACTTACAACGCTTTCTCTTCATATCTTTCATTCTAGCAAACATTACTGTCCACTCTTGGTGCCTCATGGAGATGAGCGAACATCTCCTTCTAAATCATTTATATGACAGTTATCGCACAAATGCAGCGTCGTCTACCAGGAGCATAACAACATACATTTAAAATATCGATTTAAAGTTTTCCACAAATAGCAGACCGAAGATGAACGTCTGTTCTCTGTGCTATAAGCAACAATCAATATGAAACTAGTGATTCAAAATTGGTTCACTTTTATAGAATATCTTGGTCCGAAGTACATCTTGAACCTTGCACCTTGGAACACATTCTTGCGCTATTCGATACTAGAATTTTTTTTTATTGGATTTGTTATTTTGACATAATATTTATCGCTAAAAACATTGTGAAAGTCACGATGTCTTACACACTAGATGAATAAGTTTCATAGCAGCGGCACTTTGATTTTCAATCCATACCACATGTGTGGCACACCGAGGAACACTTTTGACCGTTGAGCTTAAAGAAATAAGAAACCAGCAACCTTGCCAATAAGCATTGCCTAGTTGTCAGGTTCAGCAGAAATTAACAATTTGGGCTGTCAACATATCGGCACCTTTGGCACATTCCCAGAACATCGTAATGCTTGTAGACACACTACAAGAAATAGCACAGCAGAAAAGTGTTCTGAGCGACCCACCCCTTGGTTTGCTTGCTTCCTTCTTCTTTGCGAATAGTAGAATATGTTGATTCCCTCCTTCAGTTTCAACGCTCTGATCGGTATACTTTATGTAGGATCCTTATGGTCATTGACGAATCGATTCAGTACATTTTCGATTGTAGTATTGACACATAAGTTGAAACACAGAAACACCTTCCGACACACTGAAACACAAACACAACGTGACAGAATCGGTCAGACAAACTACCTGCACTTTGTTTTAGGCATGTTGTGAAATGTATAAGATTCATCTGAACAATCTTCTTTATGTTACAACAATTTTTATTTCATTCCAAACATCTTTTTTTTTTAATAGCACGACAATTCCATCTTGATAGTTAACTTTGGAATACAAATAATTTGCTTTCATGCCACGCTTTCGGGTTGAAAATTCTACAGTTTATCTGAAAAGTAAACCTCTTGATGTAAAAACTATTTTTTATTTCAATGCAAATGGCATATTTTTACTTGCATCACTCGACACTTTCTCGTTGAAAGTTTATTTTGGAATAAAAATAATTTGCTTTCATTTTCAACGAAGTTTCGATTTGACAGTTCTACAATTCGTTTTGAAAGTTTCAACTTTGAAACGGACAAAGCAGGAAAATTTTGATTTGACAGTTTGAACGTTTTTGTTGTGAAAGAAAACCGCTTTCTACGAAAAACAACCAACGCAACTTTTCAATTTTAGCAATGGTTTTTTTTAATTCTAACAATCATTATTCTTTGTGTGTAAGACCAGTAGGTCCAGGACAAAATTGATTTTTTTCTTGGCTCAGTCAGTACTAGCACATCGGTCCCAAGCTTAATAATGCGCTCCTTATAGATCATTGCACCGAATCTATTAACCTCACTTTTTTGACAGTTCAGGGAGCTTGTTTACAAGATGATAGAATTTTGACCGCTCAAACGAAATTTTTCATTGGCTTTTTCCGGATTCTGTACGATTAGATTCAGGAAATGGTGTAAAAATAAGCACTGGTGACTATTTTCCGGCAAGTTAAACTCAATCGCAACAAATTCTGAGCACAAAATCTCAAACCGTTCTTACCGAAAATATTCTAAGTCCACGTAAACAAGCTACCTGAACTGTCAAAACTACATTGATGACGGTTTCGTGCAATGATCTATAATGAACTCACACGAACACACTCTTACATATTCTGTCATAGTGATCCTCATAGCAAGAGATATGCGGAAATTCGATTCAACGATTTGGCAACGGTGTTTATTTCATTCACAGAGGCTGATAACACTTGACACAGTGCAAAATTTGCACGATTGGCTCAGATTTGACAGCTCTCGCTGCACGATTGGCTCAAAAATGGCTGCTTCGGCATATCTCTTACTATGAGGATCACTATTCTGTCATAATAACACAGCAAATCAAAACAAAGGCGCAAATATCTACAGGTGCTGGCTTCAAGGTGTACTTCGGACCAAGGGGCTTTACAACAGTGAACCAATTTCAAATCGATTTGATATGGCCAACAATCAATATGCAACTAGCGAGTTGAATACCATAAACCATTGTCAGGGGGCAAGTCACTCTGCCACGTTGTGTTTGTGTTTCAGTGTGTCGGAAGGTATTTCTGTGTTTCAACTTATCTGTCAATACTACAATCAAAAATGTATGTTAATTCACGCACACTTATGCATCATTTAAATCACATGAGTGCAATCGAGAGGGAAACAAAACAGTGAGAAAACAAACAATCGATTCGAGTAAGTGGTGCCAGATATGAATTTATCTTTCATGTGGTGGCGAGTGTGTTTGAAGTGTGGCGGATTGTGTTTTTTGAGGTGGTAACCAAGGGCCCCCTATCGCTGTCAACCACATATATATGCACCATAGCTCACATAATTTTGACATTTTTGGACATCTGACATTTTTGGGCATCTGACAATTGAAATATAAGTGCCATTATTTGAAAAGAGCGAATCTATTTTTGTAAACAATGGCTTTCACAGTCAATTTCTCTTGAACAAAAGGTCACACATACAAACTTAGTGCTTTTTAAGAAAGAGTAGTATTTCCTCTATTAGCTGATATTCAGGTTGAAGGAATTTATTCAGCTTGCGATGAATTCATAGACCACGTGTTTGATTGCAAAAGCCTTGATGAAATGTTGTCCCATCAAAACAAATTGATCAATGCCAAGGCACAACAGGCATGACAGAACGAATCAAAATTCTCTTTCACACTCGCTTCGCATCCGTCCCGACGTGCACATATGTAGGAAAGTGATAGAAATAACAGCTTGATGCATTCATCCTAACCATATATTTATCACACATTCATGTGTGCTTCAGCGAAATCCTCAATCATTGCCCCCCTGGTGGTAACACAAGGTGGCCGAGTGACTTACCCCCTGACCATTGTTCATGAATCAGATAAATGTGAAATGCATATTCTCATAACAAGAGATCGACAATTCACTCCATATGGTAGGACCAACAATCAATGTGCAACTAGCGATTTGAAATTGGTTCACTGTTGTAGAACCCCTAGGTCCGAAGTATACCTTGCAGTCTGCACCTTGCAATAATTCTTGTGCTTTTCGCTACCTTCCGGTACTAGTATCGTGGTTGTTGTTTTGATTCGCCATGTTTTGACACAACATTTGAGGATGTGTTGTGATGTATAACCACATGAAAAATTGACACGCATTATTTTACATTCATTTTATCGCTTTTTTTAGCCGATAATTCAACAATGATTGCCACGACACGATACATTCAGCTCCACTGACAGGTCGAATAGAGTCCTCATGTCGATTCTCCTTTCGTATATTAACTGCATCGAAACCACGAAGGACTTCTGGGATATTTTCAAGGTCTACCCGGACGAGGTGCTGGACGGATCTCTGCCCCTGGTCCACGTCTTCAAATCGTTGGCTTTGTGTTTATGCTTGCTGATCTCTACGAGATAATACACAGCACGCTGATCGATTGTTGATCCTAGCTCCAACGACGATATTAAAGTCGAAATTTATGACAACCGTTTAGGAAAATCGAATTTCATTTATTAGGTTTTCTTTCTATTTTGCACAACCCACAGCTCATCAGCGCCAAACTAAACACCGAAGCCTGGCTGAACTCTGAGGGTCTTCTTCATGTTTGCATTCCAGTACAAACTAAAATGGGTTGCCCGATGTTTCCGAACACCATCCTTGGACACGTAAGTTCCACAAAATTTGCCATTTTATCGTATATTCTTGTAAAATCCTCCTTCCGCATTTCCTCAACAGTGGTGTAATGCTCGGTAGAGCTCCTTACTGGCGGCTACGTTCACAAAAAAAAAGACTAGAACTAAAACTTCAGTAAGTTGTTTCGTTTTCCAATGTTATGACCACAAATAAAGTTAATGTAAAATGAAAACTTCAGTTGAATTCAATTAAACAATTCCGCATTACATAAAATATGAGATCAACTAGGATAAACAACGCAAATGAGTTCCATAGCACTAACAAACTTATTTCAAAAGGTTGTACGATGAAACTCAAACGGTTACCATAAGTAAATCAAAAGGAATGGTAATGACAACAATCATAGCATTTCATAGGGTATTGTTATGAAATTCAAACCGTTTCCTTGTGGCGAATTTTCATAAGAATCTTTAATGAACTTTAATAGGTATTTTGCACTAGTAAAAGGCAAATTAAACGTATCTGAGCAAATGTATTACTAATTAAATATCGTTTACAGCTTTTTTTCCATCATACAACAAACCGCCATTAATAAGAATTTCTTTTGAACTTTATAGAAGCAGTTCAAAATGTTCGTGCTATACTTTAACATGGAAGCTGTCAGATTTATCACAACTCGGTGTCTTGTTCTTTTTTCAACCTGAATAGGGGGTTTTAATTTTAAAAAATATGTTTTTTTCCATCTGTATCGATGATGGGTGTTCTTCCTAGCACAAACATATTTTTTATGAATCTCAACTATTTTTTCTCGATTTTTAAACAAGAAAAATCTAATCATTTTTGTTTTCACAAACCGACATGCAGTTTCACAAAGTGACATTTATTTTCTGTAACTGGGGCTCCTGGCACTTAAAAACGGCTCCCATTATGACATAAATGTCAACTTTTGTATGCTAGAAATCAATGGTTGGTTCGTTGGTTTAGGTAGTCTGTTTTTTGTAGCTTGTTTCATGGTGAAATCGGATAGTGTTGTCTTGTATTCAAATTGTTTTCATAATATCTTGAAATGGTTTTTTCAATAGTTACACTTGTCAGAATTAAAAAAAAATTAACTGCCGGTATATTATAACATTTACTGTCGAGCAATGTTATAATCCACATACCCCTAAAATACCCTATTCGTCAATAGACTTAAAAAAAAACTCACGTGTATTTCTTCATACACCCTTTTTCAAAAGCCGCCGTGTTTATGTTGACAGTGAAACGCAATGAACAGCAATTACTGAGGTATAGCAGATGATTAAGCTGTGTGAGTGTTTCATCATTGTATGGTACCTACAAGCAATTACACAACTCCATGCGCATGGTAGCGCATGCTGCCCGTGCATTTTGTGACGTCTCTATTTGTGGTTACACTATTTTCGGTTAACTAACACAATTGTATTCGATTGCCTGTGTCCCCTTTATACTTTCGTTCATTGCAGTGACAGAACCGTTTTATGCGCAAAAATAACAAACAAAAAATTCTTCGCCAGAAACAAGAGGAAGAAGCTGAAAATCGAAACAAAGCTCCCCTCCGTTCTGACCGTGCTGCTTTGGGTTGATCGATTCGTTCGTTCCATCCGCACACCTCCTGTAAACGAACAGAGACAGCGATAGAGGCAGCTGCACCGACACCGTCTGAAATAATTCGCCGCTCGCCTTGCTTGCCGCATGCTAAAGAAAGAGCAGGTGCAAGGGCGCGAGTGAGATGGGGCTCACAACCATCGTCTCGCTCTTCGTTCGTCGTGTTCTAGCCCGACGTCGGCCGGGGGAGAATGAAAACATTCGTACCCGAGGCAGCATCGGAGGCGGACGGCTTCTTCTCCTGCTCCCGAGTGTTTTGAGTGAAGTTCTAGCTCTAGCTGACTGATTGGTGTGTGAAAACAGAAAAAAGAAGTTTCATTTTCGAAGGAATTCTTTTCTGATAAGCTTGAAAAAGGCGTACGAAGGATATATTTTCCATTCATTTTTGGTGAACGTCGCGTGTGTGTGTATATGTTGGAGAAAGAATTTGAGTTGGAATTCCGGAATTCATCCGTCGAGGGCGCGTCTGAATTCAGAAAGAAGGATTTTTCCCGTCTGAAGCGCTAAATTGTGCAAGAACAGTGCAGTGCGTATGTGTTTACTGTCGTGGTTGTCGGTTGCGTCGGAACTTTGTGTGGAAAAAACCTAGTGGTGCAGGAGCAGCAAAGCGCAGATCCGTCGTCAGACTGCCCATTTTCAGTAAGAAACGAATCACGGAAGTCGTCCGGGCCGTTCTAGTTGAAGGGTGTCCGTGGAAAGTGCGTCGAGGAAAATTCGTTCTGCCGGGAACAAGCTACCGAGAGAACGAAGTGGTGTTCGGTCAGTTGCCGCAGAGCATAATATCTGCAGACGGAAAATTTTGGTTGGATAACGCGATAGCACCAGCCAAGAGTGTGTGTGAAGCGCCACGACGAACGAAGGTAGGATAGGAACGAACAAGGACGACTGCCGGATGGGATGGGGGAGAATGGGGTTCTAAAATTGCTTTTCGTTTTCGAGTTGGTTGGTTCCAGCACTTTCCTCTGTCGGACCGCGTTTGCTGGTCCCCCTTCCCGGGTATCGCCCGTCTCGGTGCTTATCGATTCTGATTCTGGGAGGGAGACAGGAAATAGATCAGCTTTATTTACACTTTTCCGAGAGCACGGACTGGTAGTGTTGTGCGATTTTCCGTTCTGGTGAGTTTGCGATGTGATGATGTTAGGCAAGGAATATCTCTTCTATGATGGGTATTTCGGCACATATCTGCATCGAAACGTTGCATTTGAACCATTTCAGAAGAATGTTAGACGAAGCAATGCGCCGATTGTATGGGGTTGGAAAGGTTATGAATGTGGTTCGTTATGTTGGATCTCCGAAGCGAGGGAAAATTTGCATAGACGATGGACAAAGCAGCAACATCTTATAGGACAAGATTCAGGGTAACCATGAAGAAAAAGTTTTCGAAGGGGGATTGTCTCAGATTCATAACTTTAACTTTAAATTAGATACAGGTTTGCATCAACAAGCATCGGTTCATCGTTCGCACATTTTTTGGTAATGTTTCCTTCAAAGGTTTCATGAAAATAGGGTATTATAGGGGTATGTGGATTATAACATTGTTCGATAGTAAATATTATAATATACCGGCATTTAATTTTTTTTAAATTTTGACAAGACAACACCATCATATTTCACCATGAAACACGCTTCAAAAAACAGACTACCTAAACCAACGAACCAACCATTGATTTCTATCATACACTCCCGCGTCACTTTACTCAATTTTTGAGTACAATTGTATGCTAGTTTTTTTTCTCTCACGAAAATGTTACTCAATTTTCGTAAAAATGGATCTACTCAAAACTTGAGTTGATCCACTTTTTAACGATAATTGAGTAATATTTCCGTGAGAGAAAAAGAGATAGCATACAATTGTACTCAAAAATTGAGTTAAGTGACGCAAGAGTGTACATAAGTTGACATTTATGTCTTATTGGGAGCCCCCGTTACTGAAAATTAAGTGGCCCCCGTTGCGGAAAATAAATGTCACTTTGCGAAACTGCATGTCGGTTTGTGAAAATAAAAATGATTAGATTTTTCTTGTTTAAAAATCGATAAAAAATAGTTGAGATTCATAAAGAATATTTTTGTGCTAGGAAGAACACCCATCATCGATACAGATGGAAAAAAAAACATATATGGGTCATTCCATATCAAGTGACCGGAGAAATGCAGCGACCCTCTTCGATTCGAACCAAAATTGGCTGATATACTTGTTTTAGGCTAGTAATCAAAAATCCAAAGTTTTAGAGCAATCGGTGAACCCCTCGGCTCATGGGCTGCACCCATTTTTTTTTAGATTTTCGAAAAGTCTATATATTGTTTATTGAATATCTCGATGAATAAAAGAGCTACAAACAATGTTAGATACTTTTCTTAAAGTTTGCAAATGTTTTAAAAGCATGCTTGTCACTATCATTAGTCACATCTATCTTTACAGAGTTGGGAAGAAGAGGAGGAAATGTTCATGTAATACCTGAAAAACAAATGAAAAGTTTTCCGAAAAGTCGGCCACAACCAGAACTTCTCCTTCGGTCAAGGTGTCCCGAGTGAACTGGTAGAACTCTGCCTGTTTCGCTGCAATATAGTCATGCTTCCGTACAACTGCTGCTTCTTCGAGAAATGTTTCAATGAATGTATCAGCATCACAAACTACTGTCTGCAAGCCGCACCTTTTTTGTTGCGTCCATTGTTTGCACGATACTTCCTCATTCGAATTATCCTCAAAATATGACCAAATCAAATTCCTAATTTGATCCATATTGCCAAAAGCTGCAATAGTACACTTGCTCAAGAAGCACAGCTCCGTAGGTGGATTGCACAGGCTTTGCTTCAGCACATCTCTGTACGAATTAAACGCTTTTTTACATTCCTGTTGCGCTTCGATTTGATTGAACTTGGCACCTAAAATTTTAAGTTTAAAATTCTGGTGAATCACACCAACACACCAAACTGTGTGAGTTCCAGCAGCTCCTGCTAGAACACACTCTGGTGAGCGCAGAGTATTTCGCTAATGTTCGCCAGCACTGATCGCTTTTGCTTGAGGATACGAGATGTTCCCTCCCGAACACTTTAACACTCCTTCTTACCAGCCAGTTCTTTACTCACGTCTGCCTCACGGTAAAACGCTTTTACTTTCTGCACTATGTCTTCTGAAACACGATGGTTAGAGGAACAGATAATTCCTTTCTCTTTAACGCACTTTGTCATGGTTCGCATTAACCTCTCAGAGCACCGATATTCTTCTAGTTGGCCACCGAAATTAGTAGGTCATGTAAAACTGCTAGTTTTTTTTTTAATTCAAGCGGTGCTTTTCTGTTAGATCTGCCTTGATGAAATTTAACAGATTATATAAGAGTGGTAGAAGAAACAAATTTTTAAAACATAAAATCTTTAAAAATCAATATCTCCATGACGGAGCAAATTGTTTTGTCTCGATAAGTGTTTCTTATGTAAAAAAGTCTGCTAAACACATTGGAGCCATAAAAATTGAAAAAAGTGGGGGCATTTTGAGAAAAACGCAATTTAATATTTCAACCACAAAAATAACAATGTTGGCAACACTGTAAAAAATATTAAAAATATTCATTTGGTAGCAAATTTAATTTACTTTAAGAAAAGTATCTAACATTGTTTGTAGCTCTTTTATTCATCGAGATATTCAATAAACAATATATAGACTTTTCAAAAATCTAAAAAAAATGGGGGCAGCCCATGAGCCGAGGGGTTCACCGATTGCTCTAAAACTTTGGATTTTTGATTACTAGCCTAAAACAAGTATATCAGCCAATTTTGGTTCGAATCGAAGAGGGTCGCTGCATTTCTCCGGTCACTTGATATGGAATGACCCATATTTTTTTTTTTAATTAAAACCCTTTATTAAGCTGTGTCTTACCTCTTTTTTTTCTTACTTGTTGGGGACGTATGACCACTGCAACAATTGATTTGAGTTAATGTGTGTCTTACCTTTCCCAAGATTCAATATTTTGTTTTCCAAAGAAACGAAATAAACTTGCATAATACCAGAAAATCCTATCAAAGCCCGTATTTAAGTTAGAAGTTAGTAGTTAGAATGGTTTTCAAATAATATTTTACAGAATAATATTCACCCTCAATAGACACCTTCAGAAATGACAAAGGAAGGGAAATTATTCGAACGACTTTGGTAAACAATGTTAGTGTCAATTAGGAGCAATCTTACTGGAAATGAGAGTTTTTTCCAAATGTTGTTAAAACACTGTTTTTTCTAGTATGCTCAAATGTCTTAACCACAACTCTGATGCGTTCCAGGAACAAATCGGCCTATGGCCCATAATGGAATAGAAATAGCTTGCAGGAATTATCCCAAAGATTATGAAATCCATTCCCGGAAATTTAATTAATGTTCCCAAATAGTGTCTCCGTATCGGAGCACAGCCCAGGAACCACGGATTTACAGGATTCAGATGAATCCAAACGAACATTGCCCGGAATATCCATGAAGTGTATGAGTTTTTGAATCTAAAGTTCTCTCCAGTTAGAATCCGGAATCACTTATTGTGTTGCAGCGGCACGGAAAGTGACCGCTGCAAGAATTCTTTTACAGCGGTTTGTTGTACAGTGGCGCCCACTTTCTGTGGTATAAATTTCAGCCGAGAGGAGTGAAAAAATTCTGCACACCCACGTTGATAATCCAACGTGGTCCGCAATAAAAATCGCAAAAAAACATTGAAAAACGCCAAATCAACCGTGTATGATGTGCTCAAACGTTTCAGGGAGCGAAAGAGCGTGGATCGAGTGCCTCAATGTAAGCGTCGTAGTGGAACATATGACCGCAAGCTGAACCAAAAGGTGTTGAGAACCGCCAGAGACATACCCTGGACTATCAGATTATGAAATCGCATAAAAATACGCTGCTGCTCGCAGTACCGTTCGAAGAATGCGTTTGCGAGCAGGGGCCGTATTTTGGATCTCGAAACGAACGACTTTTTGTACGAACGCTTGTGAGAAAAAGTTCTTCGTTTCGAGTTCCAAAATGTGGCCCCAGGATATCGTTCGTATCGAGCCAGCAAGTAACCAAACAGAACGTTCGAGCAAAGTTTCGTCGCCAAAACTCGAGCTCGGAAATTGTACCAGCAGGTTTTGACGAAGTACCAAGGATGCCTGCTCATCGACGATGAAACCTACGTCAAAATGGATTTCGGACAGCTCCCTGGTGAAAAAATTCTACATGGCGACTGCACGAGGAGATGATGCTGCGAAGTTTAAGTTTGGTTTTATGGACAAATTTGTCAAAAAAACTGATGATTTGGCAAGGGATATGCAGCTGCGGAGCAAAAACCAAAGTGTTCGTGACAAATAAGACGATGGACTCGAAGCTGTACAAGGAAGAATGCCTCAAAAACCACCGCGTACTACCTATCATTAAAGCCCATGAAGGTGCTCCTGAAGCTCCTCATTCGATCTGCACCACGCACTAATCCGCCGCTTTCGATTTAAAAGCTCGTATTTTGATTCGTCCGTCCAGGGAACCGTTTTCCAGAACTCTATGGGCTTATCAGCATGCTCAATAGCAACACTGAGCCGTTTGGCTTCGTTTGCCTTGCTGATAAATGGGCGCTTGCGGGCCACTTTGTTAATCAGCCCCTGTACTCCAAGACGGCGACGTACACTTCGACCAGAAACTGATAGCTGAAGGGTTTCCTGGATCTCACTGACAGATCTTCCCACCGCTATCTTGCTAACACGTTACTTCCTAGCGACAGCCCGTTTCACCGTTTTCCACATCATGATCCACAAATTTTCGGATATACAAGGGAATTGATTTCGAAATCACTACATTCTCCATTTTTTTCAACTGAATCAAACGCGAACAAGTGTACAAATGCACCAGGTCAAGTCGATTGCTTCAAAATATCAAAACATAAACAATCGAGAAATCATTTGACGGAAACTTATCGTCCTTGAAATAGCTCCTCCTTACAGAACAAAGGCATATTTGGTTGTTGATTTTCTTGTATCGGGGTCTGCTCCTCAATCTGCATCGGTATAGCCGACCACTTGTGGATTTCCGCAAGCAAATAAAGCAAGCTTCCAACCGCTTCTTCGTAGGGAACGTTGGTCATTTCCTCCTGTTCCTTTGTGTCGACGTCGAACACATTGACTTGTCCAAACACTCGCGTGGCTCGAATGGTGTAGATACGGGATGGCAATTCTTCATCTGGTACTTCTCCAACAGCTCCTCGACATATTTCTCCTGGTCCAACGTTAGTTCTCCGCGTTCCATGTTACGCGAGATTCGAAGGCCAAGACAGAAGTTTGCTTCCCCGATGTCCTTCATCTGGGAGCGGCTGCATAAGTACTTTTTCAATTTCTTCTTAATCTTCCGACAGTTGGTGAATATGAGGAATTCGTCAACATAAATTGTAACAAACAACATCTTTCTTCCGAATAGCTTGAAATACAGCAACGTATCTGTTTTCGACTGCTCCAGACCAAATTCTCGTAGGGCCGCATCCAACTGTTTGTTCCAGACCCTGCTGGACTGCTTCAGGCCGTACAGCGCCCCGCGTAGTCTGCAAAACCTTGACTTGGTCAATTGTGAATCCTTCTGGCAGCTGCATAAAAATGTTTTCTTCGTCAAGCTCGCTTTGGAGGAATGGCCTGGTGTTGGTCTATCTAGTTGCGATGGGAGCGCAGTATCGACAACGGCATCATCGAAGTCCGCACTATCAACACTGAGTCTTGATCTGGATCCAAACAGTGGAAAAGTAGCTGGCGAACATGAACATACATGTCAGGAAGCGGAAGTCGCGTCCACTGGTTTCAGAGCTGCAGGCAATGACGCAGCGGCAGCGGCTGAATAAGATGATCAACTCGATTTTTCCGGCGAATCGTGACGCGGCGGTGGTGATGGACGACGAGACCTATCTCACCCTGGATGGCAAGGACTGGCAGGGCAATTCGTATTTTACTTCCCCCACGAAGGAAGTGAGCTCTGACGTGAAGTTCATTTCACACACCAAGTTCCCCAAGAAGGTGCTGCTGTGGCACAATCAGCAAGAAGGGGATGCCAAAGCCGCTCTTCTTGCACTCCGGGCGGGCCGTGACTGGGAAATTTATAGTACGAAATGCCTGGAAGTTGCGTCGTTCATCGAAAAATACCATAAAGGCGAAGAAGCGGTGCTCCGGCCGGATCTGGCGTCGGCCCACTACTCGAAGCGATCGTTGGAGGAGATGGAGCGGCTGAATATCGATGTTGTACCCAAGCTGCGTCCCATCGAGAATTTCTAGGCCAATCTGAAGCGTAAGTTCTACACTCCAACAATTTTGTCCCGAAAACTGAGGAGGAATTGATAAATAAAACGAAGAAAGAACTCAAAAACATGCCTACACGCATGTTTTTGTCCGCCATGGTGAATGTTCCGGTTAACTGCCGAAAGGGCGCTCGCAAGGGCGTAGAATTTTTTTTGCAAGTGAGCTTAAATTATTACCTTCCATGGGAAATTTATTAAAAGCAATTATCTGTCTCACCTTTTTTTTCTATCTTAGGTGTTTTTTATCATCCGAAAAAAGTCATTTTTTTTAATGCAAACGTTATGTCCATAAAAGACGACGGTTTTTTTCGCAACTACGTTTTTCATTGCAAAACGTTCTATGTGCTGTAAACGGCAAATTTGACAGTTGTTGCAAATGACTTCAATATGTCTAATTATAATCGGCTTGGATCTAGCATGTTTTCTTTCCGACAAGCAGGCTTACTTAGATCGGGCTTTTCATTGTGTTTATGCCATATGACTGTTTTTCTGTGCAACCAACTTTCAACATATTCCACACATTTTTCAACCACAACCATTTCTCTCTTTCCAGGCGAACCCATCCCCAAATCAAACATACGCAACAAATCGCGTAGCAGTTGATAGTGGAAAACAGCTTATAACCGGACAGCGGAAGGGTTGTGATTTGAATACTAGGGCTTTGTTTGTCATAAGTAAACAATAAGTGAATCATTCTCATTCTAAGCGTAAATAGTCCCTTTCGGTGATAATGTTCTGTGAAAAGTGTCCGAATCTCAATTGATTGGTTCGAATCTAACGAACGTGGTCCATCCATATAGGCAGTGCTCAAACGGTTCCCCTCAGTGTGTGTACACTTCTTTCATTTTGTTGACTAAGAGAACTCGCGAATCAACTCGCTCGGAAATACGTATGCGTCCGAACAACATTTACGATCGTTATCGTTGGAAAAAGATGGATCAACCGATGGAAAGGGCCGTCGATGGCGTCAGTGGACAGAAAATTCCGGTTCTCACCACCACCGGGGGAGGTGGTGGCGGCGGCGGCGGTGGAGGGGGAACTTCCAGTCCCACACGGACCAGTGAATCTCCATCGTTACAGTCCACACCGCCGTCCGGAGGGACGAGTAGTTCCACGACATCACCCCTGTCGAGACGAGCCAACAAAAGGAAAAATTCATCAGGTAAGTCGCACTTGAATTGATGCATAAGCATCACGTGTCTGTGAGTATGCTTGCTACTCTTGTTGCGTGTTTGAAGGATATTGCATTCTTCCTATATGGTAGGTTCCATTTCCTGGAGAAGAGCCAGCAGTGTGCGTCAGTGTGAGTCTAAAGATTTCTCCCCGAAGGTAGAAAAAAAAATCATTGATAATTCCCTGGTATTCTGCCTCGTGAAGAGAACTGCGCCTGCAATTATGCACCACAGTCGTCGGTACATTTGCCGTTCGTGGTTCGTGTGATTTGAAAGTTAAAACTTTTTTTTTGCAACTTGCCTGTGAAAGTACTTCAGCGCACTGTTTGTTTGTTTGTGTATGTGTGTGTGAGTGTGTTTGTCCTTCGGAGTCGTGTGGCGTGGCTGGCAGAGTGAAGGATTCTGTGTCACGTCACGGAAGAGGAGGAATGTTGCCGATTAAGACAAACTGGAAAATTTACCGTTTGCCACACGGGACTGTAGCGAACTGTTCGGAGTAAATCCGGTAGGGTGAGAAGGAAAACAGCAATTGTAGGAATAGAGTATATGGGATTAATATTTGAACGAACCGAGGGAGGAGTTAGGTTTCTGTAAAGAGGTTCATAGCATTTTTTTCCGGAACAGGAATGTTGTGATCTTATCCGCTCGCCTTTGAAGTTGAATTCATTGTAATATTCTTGCTGAAATCCGTCCGATGCCACGGGTTGAATACTCATAATATTCATCAGGAAGTCAATCGTCAATACACTATTTCATTCGCATAAAATAATACGATGTCCTCGCGCATGCCACGTGTTTTGCACAGTAGGATCTGATACCCCGTATTTCGCTGACGAACAGAGGATTCAGATTTGCTATATCGTAAAATGACATGGAGTTTGGTTTGACAATAATGTAAATAGAAGATCTGGTGGAGTTTTGTTTTGGGTTAGGCAGTGAGCTGCCAGCGTTTATCTGGGACATGTAGCATGCCGGCACGTGTTCTTCTCAGTGGGATCTGAACCCACGTGATTCGATATAATACACGATATAACGAAGCGAAAAGGAAATACAAATCTCTTCCCTGCATGCTATATCGTGAAATGTCAAATAGTTAGCTTTGAAAATAAGGTAAATAGAAAGAAGATACAGTTTTGGTTTAGTTTCATTTGCAACGAAGGCGTTTACGCGAGTCTAAATTTACTAAATGCCAAGTATTTTCCTATCACAGACTTCAAATACAAGTAAGGGAGATCTCATATGCAGCAGTGAACGATATAAAAGTGGTAAACCGCCACAAAATATTTCATTCTCTCGGCAGCCTTGGAGCTGTCGAAAGCGGCAAAGAGCCAGTATTGAATTGGCAGCGGGCGGTGACAAGCACCCTGGAGGGTTCTGGGACGAGCAACCATTGTTCAGGTAGCTGATGGCTCTATCGCCTTTGGCTAGGCAACCGTTGGGCCTTATGGCAAGGTAAATGGGCCTTACAAAAGGTCCAAAGAATATCGATTTAAGATCCGTCCGACGACCAATTTGATTTTCCCACCTAAAGAAGTTGTTTGGATTGGAGTTGGCTAACATAGTGCTCACTGCACTGTTGTGTGTACGATTGAGTGTTTGTTTACTTTTCGAATCATCACCGGATCGCGTTTTTAATAGTGTTAAATCGGATCTTTTGAGTCGTGTCTGGTGAATGGTAGAATTGAGAAAAATCATTCTACACAAATTTTGCTTTGCGGAACAAAGCGGTACACTTTTTTGCCGTTTGGAGCGGCAGAATCCATCTCCGTTTGGAGCACCATCTGTATCTGAGATAGTGAACTCTCTTATTGGCGATTTCAATCTGAGTAGTACAGCCGAATTCATGAAAAATATTCGGGAAAGAAACAACCTGCTCTGGATGTGTGACGAGTGCACGAAATTGATGAAGTTTGCGCGATTCAAGAGCGTGGTATCATCTCACGGCTGCGTGATCTCTGTGGTGCTCGAAAATCAACTGTCCGGATTATCTGAGCTGAAGGCCGAGATTTCGTAAAACAATAAGCAGGTTGCAGGTGTTATTGTCGAAAACAACAATCAATTCGCTCAACTCGCCAATATTGTAAACGCTTTCACTCCTGGACGTGCACCAAATAAAGAGCATCCTTTGCATTTTTGTTGCTTGATATGTTATTAGTATAACGCACTGAAAATGCTTAATTAAAGTCGTTTACAAATGTTAACAGATGGAACTGCAGAACTTGGATGAAAATGATTCAATCACCAGAGTGAGGGCTATTATAGTCCTGATGCAGGAGTAAGCGAGGATGATGGAACGCTACGAAAATTCGGACACTTATCGATTTGTAAACAGCTTTAATTAAGCATTTTCAGTGCGTTCTTCTAATAATATTACAAGCAACAAAAATGCAGATATCAGACAGCTAACATGACGCCAGCTTTGCGTATGCTATTTTACAACAGCTCTGCATTCAGACAGCCAATGTACACCGTGTCCAATATATTCTCATACACTTTTTCCATGAAGTAGTGTCGTGCAACTACTCAACATGCTTCACGTTTCGTGCTGTGGTGATAAATAGTGCCCGGGCGGTATTTTCAGAAATTTTAAAAACCTCGGAGTAAAGCGGGATTTTGTGTACCGAACCATCCGAAGCTACCGCGACTCCTGCTCGTTAGATGACCGGAAGAGATCCAGTCGTACTCGTAGTTGTTAAAGTGTTCAGGGAACGGATTAGACGAAAATCACAGCGCTCTGTACGAAAAATGGCCTGATCTGAATGTTTCGAAATTGTCAATACACAATATACTGCAAAATGATCTCGGATTCCAAGCTTTCAAGAAACGTAAAGTTCACGGAGTTTCGGAACCTTCCAAGCAGAAACGAGCCGAAAGAGCAAGTCTGCTTTTGTCGCGGCACGGTTTATAAAGTTATTCGTCTTGCAACAATCCCACAATGTCCAGAACGACAGATTGTGGGCTCCCAGTTCACCAGATCTGAATCCCTTGGATTATTTCGTATGGTCATACATGCTGGCGAAGGTAAATGACCACCGGGCGCCTAATATGAACCAATTCAAAACCGTAATCAAACGAATTTGGGACGAAATGCCGATGGAAGTCGTGCGGTTTCGAAAAACGTCTGGAGCTGGTCAAGAAGGTTAAAGGCGGTGTTATTCCAAAACATATGCTGTAGTTGATCAGTATTATATTGCAACATAATGGGTAAAGTTATCAATAAAATCTGGATTATCGATTTGAAATGAATAGAGGTTTATTTTGTATGAGAATATATTGGACACGGTGTATATGAATTTGTATGCAAGACGATGTAATTTATATGTGTACTAAATATACCAGACATCCACTGGTTTGTTACTGAGCATGAGCATGATTGACCGCCCGAGGTTGCTGCTCCGTTATTGCTGTTATTACACAGCTGTTATTACACAGGAACCAACAGATGATGCTTGGGACTAACATACATCTTCAATGTGTAAAAACTGGTGATCCCAAACCAAAGCAATACCGACGCCGGCCCCGTCCGAATGCAGGTCAAGTTAGGAAAGGGTAGGAATATGTTGACGTGACACTCGCTTTAATGGGAGCCGCGGAGTCCACTGACCTCCCACGAGAAATTACTGGGATTTTGAATAACAGGATTGGGTAGCAGCAGGGTTCGTTTTGGTTAACGATGAGCTGTTGAATGAAAAATTTAAAAATGAGTACCGATTTCCTATTTCAACCGATTCAAACCAACAGTAAGGATGCTATTGGGGCCACTCACAAAGTGTGATTGTGGTTTTTCATTGGGAATTCAAAGCTAAAAAGCCGATTTTGACCGATTTAAACCAACAGTAAGAATGCTATTGGGGCCACTCACAAAGTGTGATAGTGGCACCGACAAACCGACGTGAAACTCAATCTTCACTATTGATCAAGAATCCATAACGACCGAATCAAATGTGCAGCGATCCCATCTGTCAAAACCTATAGAATCATGTTATCTAGATCAAATAAATGTCTCCAGAATAGCTCAGACATGAACCTTCTTATCAAGTTCCCAAGAGAGTTCGTGGCTTCAATAAACGTTTTCAGCGAACACGAAGATAGATGTCAGTAATATGATTTGAATAGAAATATTGAAACATTTTCTATTGTCATTCATGTCGGTTGGTCGGTGATAGTGGTATTTCATTGGGAAAACAAGTCAATTCATCACAACGCCTGAGAGCCACCTTGAACCGATCCACACCAACAGCACGGATGCCGCTGGAGTCACAAAATGGGACTGTGGTTTATTTGTTCCAAGATAGGGTGTCCTGACGAGCATGGCTCACTCGATCACTCGCGCAACGAACAATAGGCAACCGAAACAATAGACGAAACGCTACGCCCGATAACAAAATATTGCGGAACGAAGTATCGACACAACTGATTCAACCAATTTATTTGATGGTCGACGCAAACCTATTTAAAATAAATTTTATTGATACAGATACAATGGGTAACAATTACCTGTCTTGCTCCATGTCCTTGAGAGCACTTACTAGCGCACGGGTCGCCTGTACCCAACTACGCAGGCGTCCGTCCAGTTTTCCACTGGAACCGTTCCATATAATGACATCAAAACTTTTCCGCCAACAACAGAACGAACACTCTTCACCCCACCAAACAATAAATGACAGAAACAATAGATAACGCTCCCGATAACAAATCCGACATCAAGGTGATACGACGCATATAGTGAACTTATTATATAGGTCGTAATCAACTAGCTAATTAGTAATGACCTAAACCAATCGGTCACAGTACAATCACAATCACATCTCATTATTTTCATTGAAAAAACAAGGAAATCCTTAATATGGCGACTAGGCGACTATGGTGAACCAATATTACGGGTCAAAACCAACCACAAAATCAATCACGATCTACACCCACAGCAACCAACATATATCACCTGACCGCAACTTTATTGTTCTATTTTTTCTCTCACTCGAACAATCGCGCCGCTGAACAATAGATAATACGCTATGCCTGATAATAAAATAAAGACTGGACTCGGAAAAATGAGACACACAAAAATGAACACCAAAAATTCATTTTAAATCGGATACTTTTCAAATTTTCAAGGATTAAATAACTATATATTAGCTATGTTTTGGAATTATTTATTTATTGAATTTCCTCCCACAAGCTAAATGCTCGTACATTTCTCTTAACATTGCTCATGAGATCTTGGAC
This sequence comes from Aedes japonicus, assembly GCA_034211315.2. Classification (NCBI taxonomy): domain Eukaryota; kingdom Metazoa; phylum Arthropoda; class Insecta; order Diptera; family Culicidae; genus Aedes; species Aedes japonicus. The sequence goes on from JASCZW010005270.1 coordinate 172,309, forward strand.
GAGGCTTTGTCCATCTTCCTCAGTTTTTCTTCAAAGCTTCATCGGTTTTGAATGTTTTTCCGCTTTTCTTCAACTTCTTCTTCCTTATCGCCCAAAACTTTTCGATCGGACGAAGCTCTGGTCTATTTGGCGGGTTCGCCTCCTTCGGGATCACATTAGCGCCCTTCGCTTCGTACCAATCCATTACAGGATTGGCGTAATGGCACGAAGCGAGATCCGGTCAGAACAACGTGGGACCACGGTGAGAGCGGAGGAAGGGCAGCTCCATGCGGAACGTACCGACAAAAAACTCGAGGCTGGAGATTTCTTTGGTGTCCGCCTTGATATATGTCTCGTCGTCCATGACGAGACAGTCTGGCTTGACCAGCCACTCATGGTACAGCTTCCGCGCACGCAATTTGGCCACCGTTTTTTGCTTGTCAGTGCGGTTTGGCGCCTTCCTGACCTTAAAAACACGTAGCCTAGCCCGTTCTAGTTACTTCATGGTCTGCTGGACGAACTTTTTGACCACGTCTCGGGTTATTCTTAAAGTACTGCCTTATATTCCGCGCCTTCTCTGGGTATTCCGTTTTCGGTTTTCGGCCGCTTCCAGCACGCCGCTCGATGGTCTTCGTCTCCTGGAACATCTTCACAACACGGGACACGGTGAAATGGTGGATTCCAAGCCTTTTGCCGATCCATTTGTGCGACTGACCAGGATTATCGATCATCGCGCCCAAGATTTGCTGGCGTAGCTCTTCTTGTTTTGAATGCATCTTGGAAACTACTTGACAGATCGCGATACAATTTTGCACCCATAAACATAACACTCTAAACTAGTACCCTAGTAGCACACTTGTTTCCATTCGGTTGTCTTGATTGTTGGAAATAACCGGAACAGCAATGTTTGAACAGTAGAAAGGATTTATTTTACAACTAGCTTGAGTGGAGTCTAGAACAGGAATAACAAAATTTTCTCAGTTGTTTATTTAAGAAAACTTAGGTTGCTAGGGAGGCCGTCGGTCTCCAAGGAGGTCATCAGCTCACTGCGTTACCGATTTACTCCAACACTACCCCTGAATCGGTAAGTCCTAGGAGGGTCCTCAGTTCATGAAAACGTCCAGGTTCCAGGGCCTTGGTGAACGTGTCCGCTATCTGGTGTGCAGTAGCAATTGCTTCGATGTGAAGTCGTCCTTGTGCCACGTGGTTGCGTAGAAAATGGTGCTTCACATCCACGTGCTTGACACGTTTGGTTTCGGTGTTTGTCGCCATCGCAATGCACCCATGGTTGTCTTCGAATATCCGAATGCCGTGCCGGGTTGAACTTCCTTCAGGTTCTCAAGGATTCTGTGCAGCCACAGCCCTTCGGACGCCGCAATGCGTCATCTGGAGCTTCTTGGAAAGAGCACGCTTGATCTCCTTCACCAGGTCCAGCCGATCGCCAGCGATGAGTAAATCGTCCACATAGATGATGATGTATACCCCCCCTCGAGGTTCGATCCTGGTATACAAACAATAATCGTGCCGGGAACGGGCGAAGCCGAAATCCAGTAGAAGGTCGTTCAGCTTGTTGTTCCAACAGCGAGGGCTTTGCTTGAGTCCATACAACGATCGCTCCAGCTTGCAAACGAGGTTCGGAGGTGCTGCAACTCCTTCGGGTATGGCCATGAAAACGTCTTCTTCAAGCTCCCCGTAGAGGAATGCGGTCTTCACATCGAGTTGGTGAACGTGCATCCTTCGGTGGGTTGCTACAGCAAGAACGGTTCGTATTGTGGCCAACTTCGCTACGGGGGAATATGTTTCGTTGTAGTCTATTCCGGGCTTCTGCTGGAATCCCTTCGCCATCAAGCGCGCCTTGTAACGGACTGGTTCGCCATGCTCGTCCGGCTTGATTCGGAAGACCCATTTCGACTTGAGCGGAACCACACCAGCAGGACATTGCACCAATCGCCAAACATGGTTGTCCGCTAACGACTGCAGTTCCTCACGGACCGCTTGCTGCCAAAGGGCTTCGTTGGCTCGTCCTGCGATCTCCTTGTACGCCTCCGGGACATCGAGGATCGAACGCTCGGCCTCATCTCGTCCCACGGAATCGTCGAATGGAACATCAGAAACGTTTTGGGATGCATCTGCAGAATGGGATTGCGTGGCAGTGAAAATTTTTCCAACCAGAAATTCTTTCAACTTACCGGGGAGTCTGCGCTCCCGTTCGCTGCGCCTCGGGGTTTCCATTTGGAGGTTTGAATCACGGTCTAGTTGCGAAGGGAGCGCTCCAGTTTCGTCGACACCGTCGTTTTCAACCTCGTCTTCTTCATCGTCAGTCAGGATGTCGGCTCATCAGGTTGAACGGACTGCTCGTTCCTCGTCTTGATCCTCGAACTCGTACGGAGCAACAACCAAAAGAGTTTTGTCACGGATCTGGGTGGCAAACGGAAAACTGCTCTCATTGAACTAGACATCTCTGGCCAGGAATAACTACTTCTTCTCTTTGTCCCACAGGCGGTGGGCGTTCGGCGCGTAGCCGATCAACACAGCAGGCTTGCTTTTCGGATCCAGTTTCCTCCTCTGGGCCGTGGACACCCAAGCAAATGCATTGTAGCCGAACACACGTAGTTTGCTTACATCCGGCTTGTGACAAGTCCACATTTCTGCAGGAGTCTTCCAGCCAGATACCGCGGTGGTTGGACTTCTGTTCATCAAGTATATCGCCGCTAGAACCGCTTCGTTCCACAGATTCTTCGAAACTTGACCTCCAATAAGCATCGTACGCACCCTTTCGACGATTGTCCGATTCAACCGTTCGGACACTCCATTCTGCTGCGGTTGGTTCGATTTGGATCCCCTTGGAAACGTACCAATCTCGCTGGTCATTGGAGCAATACTCGCGCCCTTGGTCGACAGTCAGCTTCGAAGTCGAATGCCCCAGAGCGGCACTCGCCATGGCCTCGTACTCTCAAAACTTCTGGAACACCTCGAACTTCTTCTTGATGGGATATGCTACTGCGAAGTGCGTATAATCATCAATAAAGGTGACGAAGTACCGAGAACCATCCCAAGCCGCTGGTGTAATTGGACTGCACACATCGGAGTGCACTCGTTCTAGAGGTCTTGCAGCACGGACTCGAGTACCCGTGAATGGTTCTAGGCACTGCTTTCCGAGAACACAAACATCGCAAAAATCCAATTTACCTGGTTCCTCGATACCTGTTACCATGTCATGCTTCACGAGTGTCTGCAAACTCTTGCTCCCCAAATGAGCCAGTCGACGATGCTACAGGTTACCGGTCACAGCTCCACACATGTTGGCCGCCACCGTATCGACGCGGAGATCGAGCTCGTAAAAGTCGCCCCGCATGGGACATCTCGCAATCAGGTCACGACCTTGCTTCATGATCGCTTCCTTTTTCGTGAATGTGACATCCAGGTTCGCTTTTGCCATCTTCTTCACAGAAAGCAGGTTCGCTCGAAGATCTGGTACGAAGAGGACATCATGCAGGCTGATATTATTACCATCCTTGTTGACGCCTTTGATTGTTCCTCGGTGCCAGCACACCAGGGATTGATCGTCCTTCGCCACGTTGATGACGATAGGTTGCTTCAGCTTTGTGAGGTCGGCGAAACAGTGCTTCACATTCGCAAGGTGGACTTGGAATGCTGCAGGTTTCTCTTGGTAGGAATTCGCTGCCCGGTCGGTTTTCTTGAGTTCCTCGGCAAGAAGGCGCTCGCGAACAACATCCAGCTTCAGGTTTTCTTCACCCAGATTTTCCAGCGCCGTAACTAACGTATCGAATGACTCGGGAAGGGTAGCAAACAGCTGGGACACAATATCGTTCTCTTCAAGCTTCGCTCCGGCCAGCTTCAGTTGCCGGATCAGCTCTTCGAAGGATTTCAGGTGATCTTTCACGGACGCACCTTCCTCCATTCGCAGCTTCGCAAGTTGCTTCCTGACGAATGTCTGCGACGAGACGGACTTCTTGGCGTAGGCGGATTCATGGCTCATCAACATCTCCTTGTCCCGCACCAAATGTAGCAAATCGTCATGGACGAATGACGTCAGCAGAAACGCCGCCTTACCGTCATCTTCCTGGAACTTCGTGAGCTCGGCCGCTTCCGTCGGAGGATCTTTCTTGATGATATCCAAGAGCTTCACGGACTTCAGATACTACTCCACTCGAAAACGCCAATTGTCGAAACCGGTGCCCGAGAACTGCGGGATCCCGTGGACCAAATTCTTGCGTGAGTCGCCCATAGCCTCTTGATTGTTGGAAATAACCGGAACAGCAAAGTTTGAACAGTAGAAACAGTTTGAGATAACATAAATATGACTTGCTAAGTCATAATCTAGTTACTACAACTAATTATGACCGTAATGTGCTACTTGAGTATTTTATAATTTTTTACCCGCGCGATAAAAATTTACACCCAAAACATGTCGCATTTTTTCCGAGTCCAATCTTTAGTGCGCAACAAAGAATCGACACAACCGTTCACAGCCGATGCGCAAAGCAGACTCTGCCATTTTAATGTGAATGTTATGTCGATTAAGCCTTTCTTGCTGCTCCATGCTCTTAAGATAAATGGTTTTAGAATGCAAAGAGCTCTGAAACTATTACTTGAACGAGAATGGAAAATATACAATGCGATTTCCAGGTTCACGATATCCACTAGTCCACCTTTTCACATTGCTGTTGTCAAATTGACAACATTGCCAACGCTATGCCAATCAACGTCCAACGTCACCTGGTTTTTGCTGGCAGTCTTTTGTGAACATATGACTCCTGGATGTCTGAGATAGGAACTTGTTAGGCGGAGATCGGTCGCATCCAAGTGCCAAAAAAAAAAGAAGAAACAAGTGCACCTCTGAGGCAGACTTTGATGCTGGTTCCGGATTATGACCAAGTTTGGAATCAACTCAATTTCAGCAAAATGAGTATCCAAATTCAAGATATTCATAGAGAATTGCATAGATGAACTTTGGAGGATTTTATTTTTTTGTTGAAGGGGCTACTTTGCAGCCGTTTCTGATTATGCCCAACAATGGAACCAAGTGGCCAATTGCCTGCCGGTTCCGGGTTTCTTTGTGGGAAGCGCATCTGGACAAAGTTTGGAACCAATTCGATTCCAGCAAAATTGGATAAAAATCAGCGTTTTCAATGAGAATTACATGTATAAACATCTGAAGTAGTTCTTGGTAAAAGTGGCCACTTTGCAGTCAATTCCGGGTACTCCTGGGCAAACTTTATTATGGCCAATTATGAAACCAATTCGATTTTAGCCAAACGAAGTGCAAAATTCGGGATTTTCGGCCGTTTTCGGCTACTCATGTGGAAACCGGATTATGGAGTATGGAATCAATTGGGTTTTAGAAATGATTTGTTGCAAGAATGTTTCACTGATTAGTTACTTCGACTCATCAGAAAAGGGTCCCCCAGCCCATCCTTGCTTCCACTTCCGCGGCAAGCCTGGCAACTAAAGGACCATACGGAGCGAGCGAAAAATATCCGCATTACGCTAATTGTCGTTCGTTTTGTGCCCTGTCGTTTGCACCATATTCTGCGAGCAAGCGAGCGTCGCTGCTTGTTGTTACAGAAGGGTTGCAAACGTTGCTTGGGGGTGGGAGTTTTCCCGCGAAGTCGTCGGCGAACAGCGCGTGTAACATCAGAACAAACTAGTGTCGTCGGGAAAAAAAGTGATTTCCTCCTCTTCCCGTAAGCTTTTGAGCGGTTTATTAGGAGTAGGGATCCTCTCTCCCGCTCCCTCTCTCCCTGAATGTCCTTGCTTCTGGCGTCGTTAGCCATCGGAATTGCGACTTCTCCCAGAAGCACATGGTGGGTGTTTGGAAATGTATGTTATCCTAACCTCGAAATGGGTTTTTCCTGTATAGCAGTGGGTAAAGGCAAGCCATCGGGGGATAGGAATTTAATGAATGAAAACGAAAAGGACATAATTCGGAATCTTATCGGCCCGTCGGTGGTTGTCGAGGAGCGGAGCGATTAATTGGCGGGCCGGAAGTTTGCGTATGTGCTTGATGGCCATTTTAATGTGATTGCACAGATGTGTGTATAACTGCAGGGGCAACGAGGACGAAAGTGGCAATAAATATGATGTAAAAAAAAAAGAACGGAAATCGATACTCTGCTCCATTGCGACGTGATTGCTTGCGGTGGCCGGGATGGGACATCTTGCGGTTTTCCATTGATCAGCGGATGCTTTTAAGTTATTTATCATTGGATTATGGGCAGTGGTGACCCTTTTTGCATCATTTACATTTTCAGCCTCGCTTCGAATGGGCCGCTTTTTTACGACTTTGTCATAAGGATTTCGATTAGCGCAGCCATTGTGTGGATTTTTGTTCCTTTTGAAGTTTTTCGCGATGCATCAGATATGAGCTCAGTTGACGTGGCAGAGGGCAGGCATACTTTTATGCAGAATGCATACATGTATAGGTACCCATGGGGAAGCCACTCGCGGTCGTAATTGGCAAAGTGGCAGAGCGAAAAACCTTAAATAATAACAAACAGCCGATTCGCGCTTTAGAGCCTGTCAGAAAAAAAAACTAGCCTGACTGGTGTGGCATTGGTTTCCTCGGTGTAAACAACAATAAACAATAATCACAATAGAATCACGTTTCCAGCGGCTTCGAACGTGTCTGGCGATGAACGGACCGTCATGGAATTGGGAACGGCCTTCCTCTCCTCGCCGGAAGACTAGTTTCGGAATTGTTCCTACAATGCTTTCTGAGCAAAGAGCACAGTGGGCAAAAAGGGATTCGAAATCCGACGAATTCACAAATCTGGAGAATCGAATGGTGCTTGTTCTGTTTGGGAGCATCACCCTTCCTGAGCAAAGGTTTATTACAAATTGATAACAAATTCAGATATCCGATTATCATCGATTGGTAGTTGTTATCATTTAGTTTGAATCAATAGCCAAAATAACAAAAGATAACAAATAAATGTAATAAATGTTCGTTGGATATCCCGATATTATATTTTAATTATTATTGAGTTCGTCTTGATTTACAAATCCTGTGATGTGTGGAAATTTAAAATTTTGTTATGAATTCATACGCTTATTACTAGAATAATACTCCTGGCGAAAACACAATTTCATATCCAAGCCATACGGATCATATTCATAGTTTTCCCGAGCAAAGCTCTGTACCAAATTCATTGCAGATTCTGATAGCGGAATAAACAACCAAAATAACAAATAAATACTCGTTGGATATCACAATTTTATCTAGTTCTACTAGTTGAAACCGGTGCGAGTGCTGCTACACTTTCAACTAAACGAAGGAAAATTTAATAGAACTGTCACGTTTATGGTTGGTTTTCAGAATAAGTTATTTTCTTGATTAAGCCCCCACATGCCAAATTTGTTTCCATTTGCTTGATTGATTCTCGAGTTATGCAGAAATTTGTGCTTCAATTGAATGAGAGAGCCACCCCCCCTCCCCTCCCAAAGGGACGAGAGGTCTCAAACAAGCAAAAATCCCAAAAACCCCTGCATACAAATTTTCACGCCGATCGGCTCAGTAGTTTGCGAGTCTATAAGGGTGAGACAGACAGAAATTCATTCTTATATATAGAAATTCTGCCTCCTGAAACCCTCACATGCCAAATGTAGTATCATTTGCTTGAAAAGTTCTCGAGTTATGCAAAACATTGTGTAACATTTGTATGACCCCCCCTCCCCCTTCAATAGGAGGAAGGGGTCTTGAACTGCCATAGAAACATTTCTTTCTTCCTCCATAAACCTCTACATGCCAAATTTGGTTCCATTTGCTTGAGAGCCATTAAGGGGAGAGGTCTTAAGTCACTTTAGAAACATATTTTGCCTTCAAAAACCTCCATCTGCCAAATTTGGTTCCATTTGAATGATTAGTTCTCGAGTTATTCAGAAACTTGTGTTTCGTTTGTATGACAGCCCCCCTTTCAGAAAGAGGAGGGGTCTCAAACCACCATTGAAATCATTTTTGCGTTCAATAATTCCTACATGCCAAATTTGATTTCATTTGCTTGATTATTTCTCGAGCTATGCAGAAATTTGTGTTTCATTTGTATGAGAGCCCTCCCCCCCTTTCAGAATAGGGAGGGGTCTCAAACCACCATTGAAATAAATTTTGTCTCCAATTATTCCTACAGGCAAAATTTAATTCCATTTGCTTGATTATTTCTCGAGTTACGCAGAAGTTTGTGTTTCATTTGTATGAGAGCTCCTCCTTTCAGAAAGGGAAGGGGTCTTGAGTCACTTTAGAAATATTTCTTTTTGTCAAAAACTTTCGTTTGTCAAATTTGGTTCCATTTGATTGATTGATTCTCGAATTATGCTGAAATTTGTGTTTCATTTGTATGAGCGCCCCCCCCCCTCCTTCAGAATGGGGACCATTTGTATGGGAGCTCCCTCCCCAACTACCAGAGAGAGGAGGGGTCTCAAACCAACGTGGAAACATTTATTTCCTTCAAAATGCCCATTTACCAGATTTGGTTCCATTTGCTGTATTAGTTCTCGGGTTATGCAGAATTTTTTGTTTCATTTGTATGAGAGCCACCCTCCCCCCATTAGAAAAAGCAGGGGTCTCAAACCAGCAAAGAAACATTTCTCGCCTCCAGCAAACCCTACATGCCAAATTTTGTTCCATTTGCTTGATTAGCACACTTTTCAGAGAAAGGGGGGTTCTCAGACTATCATAAGAACCTTCCCCGGCCCTAAAAACTCCTCCATACAAAATTTCACGCTGATCGGTTCAGTAGTTTTCGAGGCTATAAGAGACAGACAGACAGAAATTCATTTTTATATATATACTAGCTGAACCCGGTGCGAGCCTTGCAACGCATGCAACTAAATGAATGAAAAATTAATAAAACTAGCGCGTTTATGGTTCTGAACGAATCTGGTTAAAAATATTTTCGTTTGCTTGTTTGTTATTTATGCAAAAAAAAGGTTTGTGTTATTATTTCAACCCTTGGACCGGTTGTTTCTACCGGTTTTGCTTTCTGCGTAGAAACATTTCAAAGACAAACTTAATTTTCTCTTGCATAACCTAAGATTAACTTCTTGTGCATAATGTAGTACTGAGAGTAACTCAGCCAATTCTTGACTTAAAGGGGGTTCAAACATCTATCAAAATATGCTTGTTACCCGAGAAATACACATTTTGTGTTTTAGTTGCATGGATAATTCTCATGTTTGGTTCAAATGTCTGTTCCATTGGTTTGAGAGCCCTCCTTCCCCCTCTCCAGACTCTCCAGAGGGAAGGTGTCTCGAACCACCTAAGAAAAAAAATCTTGCCCAAAAACCCCAACATGCCAAAGTTGGTTCCATTTGAAGAACTCCAATTCCAAGAACTCGAGCTTTGCAAAAATTTGTGTTTCATATTTATGGAAGTCCTCCCCTTCCAGGCGGGGAAGGAGCTTCGAACCATCATAAGAACCTGCTCCGGCCTCAACAACCCCTACATATAAGTTTTCATAACAGTTGGTATGATTCTCATGTTTGGTTGACATGAGAGCCCACCCCTTCCAGAGAGGGGAGGAGTCTCAAACCTCCATAGAAACATTTCTTGGTTCTGAAAACCTCTACATCCCAAATTTGATTCCATTTGCTTGATTAGTTCTCGAGTTATGCAAAAAATTGTGTTTCATTGGAGAGGGAGCACCCCTTCCAGATGCGGGAGGGGTCTCGAACCATCATAAGAACCTTCCCCGACTCCAAAAATCCCTGCGTAAAAATAGTCATGCCTGTTGGGATAATTCTCATGTTTGGCTCAAATTAGTGTTTCATTTGTATAAGAGCCCCTTCTTCAAAAGAGGAGGGGGTCTCAAACCACAGTAGAAACACTTCTTGCCTACAAAAACCTCCACATGCCATATATTTGTTTGATTAATTCTTGAGTTATGCAAACAATAGTTTTTCATTTTGCCCCCCTTTTCTAAGGTGGGAGGGGCGTCGAACTATCATAAGATCCTTTCCCGAACCCAAAAACTTCTGCATACAAATTTTTATGGGGGCCCCTTTTTCCAGGGGAGGAGGGGCTTCAAACCACCATAAAAACATTTCTTGCCTTCAAAAACTCACCCATACCAATTTTGGTTCCATTTGCTTGATTAGTTCTTGAGTTATGCAGGAATTTGTTTTGCATTTGCATGGAATCCCCCCTTGCTAGAGGTGGGAGGGAACTCGAACAGTTCATAAGATGCTTTCCCGGACCCAAAAACCACTGAATACAAATTTGCAAAGCAGTAGGTATAGTTCTCATGTTTGGTTGAAATTTGTGTTTCATTTGTTTTAGAGCCCCCCGTTTTAGAGGGAGGAGGGGCTTTGAACCACCATATAAACATTTAATGCCAAAAACTCGTCCATTCCAAATTTGGTTCCAATTGCTTGATTAGTTCCCGAGTAATGCAGAAATTTGTGTTTCATTTGTATTGAAGCCCCTCCTACTCCCTTCCAGAAGGCGAAGGAGTCCAAACCACCTTAGAAACATTTATCTTCTTTAGAAATCTCGACATGCCAAATTTCGTTCCATTTGCTTTATAAATTCTCGAGTTATGCAGAAATTTGTGTTCCATTTGTTTAACAGACCCCCCTCCCCCCCTCCCACCTCATATGGCGGAAGAGTCTCAAATCACCACAGAAACATTTCTCTCCTTCAAAAACTTCCACATGCCAAATTTGGTTCCATTTCCCTGATTAGTTCTCGAGTTATGCAAGGATTTGCGTTTTATTTGTGTGGGATCCTCCCCTTCAGAAAGGGGAGGGGTCTCAAATCAACATAGAACCATTTTTTGTCTTCAAAAACCACCGCATACTAAATTTGGTTTCTTTTGCTTGATTAGTCCTCGAGTCATGCAGAATATTGTATTTCATTTGTATCGGAGCCCCCTTACCCCGTTAGAATGAGGAGGGGTCTCAAACAAACAAAGAAACATTTTTTGTCTTCAAAAACCACCACATGCTAAATTTCGTTCCGTTTGCTTCATTAGTTCCCAAGTTATGCAGAATATTGTGTTTCATTTGTATGGGAGCCCCCCTTTCCAGTGAAGAGAGGGGTCTCAAACTATCATAAGAACCTTCCCCGGCTCCAAAAACCCCTGCATACAAAATTTCACGCCGATCGGTTCTGTAGTTTTCGAGTCTATTAGGGTCAGACAGACAGACAGAAATCCCTTTTTATATATATAGAAGATAAAAGATAGAAGATATAGATTATAAGTGAGTTCATTCTGATAACATATCCTGTATTGTGAGCAAATTTATTGAAACAATTGAAAATTATGCTATCAATGTTTTATCAAATTCAAACGCTAATAACTTAAAGAATATATTTGGTGCAAACCATAATTTCCTTAATTAACAAACTGAACCAATGTTGATAACAAAATGCAAAATTTGATAACAGCTGAGTTCAAAGCGATATCTAGGATAACTTACTATTTATATGATGCCAGTTTGCTGGTTTACATTGCTAGGGTTGCCGAGATTAATAAATTCATCTAAAGGGTGGAACGGTTCAAAATTGGTCAAACATGATCTAGTGCACACTGATAAGTTTACTATATAAATGATCAATCTTCACTTTGTTTTGAAGTTCATCGTCTACTAAACACAGGAAAATTACTATAATTCACTTGCACTTTTTTAAAAACACTATTTAAAAAACTTTTTTGAGCGTATTAGTAGAACGATTGTGGTTGGTTTACTAGGAGAATATACTTCATTTGATCACTTTTTAAAATAAAAAATAAAACGTTTAAACACTTTTTTCAAATTATCACTAGTAAAAGCAAGCAAATTCCTTTAAATTACACTAAAATAAGCTTAACTTTTGACAGATTGGCCTATGTCTTCTGCGACTTACAGACTTCTTCAGTGTCGAGCACACGAAAAAAGTGTTTCAATGTCATATTTACTATAATTGTCATGATGAAGTTTGTCAAAAACAGATAATTTCTCATCTCCATGCGAAGCGCTAGAACGAATAGACATGAAGAGAAAGTGTATTGATAGTTCCGTATAGGGCAACGGCAGGCTTTGAAACGGAAAGATACTAGTTTGAAAACGAGCGGAGGGCATTGAACGGTAGTATCCGAATCAGGCACATAACCCTTTACCATACTATCCCATGCAGGGTAGTCAGGGGGGAGGGGGGGGGGGATCCCCTTGACAAAAGGTCATGCAACCGATCGGGCTCTTATACTACCTATTGCTTTTTTTCTGGTTCTGGTTACCAGAGAAGGTCAGAAAAACTTCAAAGACTAGCAACTTGTTCAATTACTGGTGCAATGAGAAATACATCAACAAAATCACTGGATGCGTTGCTTTTCATGCTACCGTTGTATCAATTCATACAATTAGCCGCTCAAAAGGATCAGAAGGTTCTTGAACCTTTTTCGAATATGATCAAAAAAGGACATCTTAGCATTCTAAAAATTGTTATATTTAATCCCTTACTTATCAAAAACAAAGATTGGATGGAGGAAAAATACATCCTTTTTGCCTAAATCGGGTGCCCCAGTGGCCCTCGAGCCGTGCTAGTTTTTTTTAAGAACGCTCATTGATACTTTCACCTGCTGGAATAGTTGGTTGGTCATGAATCTGATACAAAAGCCCAGCGATTGTATGGTAAGCCATTCAATGGATGGATATACGAATATTAATAGATATATGCATAACTAAATTCGAAACATTCCAGGCATTAGAAAGATTGAATATCTCATCTAATCTAATCTCACATTAAAGCATCCTGGAAAATAAAGACTTCTTGAATGCATCATTTGTCTTGTCACCGGCCAGGCCAACTGCGATTCCAAGAAATAGAGCAATTCCAGAAGGAGTGTCTGAAATCGCTCAAGAAAGCGTGGATAGATGTTAAATAATGTGATAATTTGTATTTTATCGTTGGGAGCATAGATGCTAGAAAGATTAGTATATGCTGCTTTGCCTTGTGTTGGAATTTGAACCAAAAGTTTGGCAATAATTTGCCAAGGTTACAGCGCCTTATCTCGCTAACTGAAATTGGGATTAAAATTTGAAATTAACAGAATAATACATTTAGTTGTATGTTATATAATAAAAGTCTAATTGTACAATATAAAGAATAATCCACGCTAATCCGTCCAAAACTACAATTGAGGAAAAAATAAGAATCCGTAGATGCATTTTGTGCCTTCTGGCCTATTTATGCTTCTATTGATGTCCAAGCTCATCGATTCAGCTCCACCCGGAGGAGACTTGGTCCTATATCCAAAGATTTCATTATCTCCAATCTGCTCAACCAAACGCAATATTTCGTGATATAGAAACGGATTACTATAATTTGAGATAACTCAATGCAGACGTCTTCCTAATTTGGCTGATCGCCAGGTACTCGGGGGAGACCCACCTGGTACCTCAAAGCAAGATGCCTAGAGGCGGACCGAAAGATTCGATGAGCTACCTCCCACCCAGGCATTAGAAAAATTGAATATGAACAAAAAGGGAGAACCGATTTAAACCAACATTGCAGATGCTGTTTAGACCACTCCAAATGTGTGATGGTTGTTTTTCATTGAATAAACAAGGTAAAACTAAATAAATGATTGAAAGTTGATTTGAATCGATTTATACAAATAGCAAGGATGCTTTTGTGGCCACTTACAAAGTGTGAAAATGATTTTTCATTGCAAAAACAAGGTAATTTTTTTAAATGTTTAAGAGCCGATTTAGATCGATATAAACCAACAGTGCAGATGCTGTTAGAGCCCCTCACAAAGTGTGAAGGTGGATTTTCTTTGCAAAAACAAGGTAATTTTTAATAACGTTTGAGATCCGACTTTTCCCGATTGAAGTATTGAAATGTTATAAATCAATGAAGGCGTCTGTCGTCGTCATCATCATCAAAATTCACAAGCATTCTCTCGCTCAAACATCAAAACACTGTCCTTGAAAGTACGTTCGCTATTTCTTGCTCTACAATCGGAACACCACGAACACCCCTCCACCAACTGCATCCTGATTCCGAACGAAAACACCATCATCGAATTCCGATAGGGTGACGCAAACTGAAAAAAATGACGGATTGTATTGAACCGATTTATACCAACAGTGCGGATGCTGTTAAGGCCACTCACATAGTGTGATAGGTAACGTCCAACAAGTTCTGTTTGAGGCGGATTGGGACAATCTGTGACCATTCACACTTATGTAGCTTTATCAAGCGGCGCAGAACGGTCTTGCCCACTGTTTTGGCGATTTTACCCCTCCACTGTTTGAACTTAGCTGCCGTTTTGATCACTGCTCCTTTTACCAGTTTTCTCTTCATAATTGCCCAGGCCTGAACTGGGGAACAAACTGGACTCCGTTGTCATTGTACCATTATTGTATTTCTCGGCAGTAGTGGCAACTCGACCAAAATTTCACCGGATGATTGGGTGACTGGATGAAGACAGAATTTGCTTCTGGAGATATTCGGTTTTGTAAACCTCCGAGTTCGCCATTAGGGACGAAAACCCTTGCCTTCTGGCCGCAGTTGCAAATCCTCTGCCAGATCATACATTTGCGTGCGAATTTATGATAAAAAACAACGCGCCTTCGGCTTGTAAAATTCCAGTCCTGTCAGAAGTCTATGTAAAGGCCACATAGATTTCATCATCCATAAGTATGGTTCCACCGGACTTTGTTAGGAGGTTATCATACAGCGTTCGAGCACGGTCTTCTGATTGTGTGATCAATTGAATTGCCCACTAGCGCAATTTGCCTGTAATCTTCGCGATTTCGCTACACTGTACTACGAGCAGCATCATACTTTTACTTAAATCGCGATCATACATACCTTGGCTGCTTCTGATAAACCTCTTGATCTTTCCATGGAGCTGACGGTTGGCAGTTCCACTCCGTCTCTTCCACTGAGTCCAATTCAAATTAAAAAAAAAACCGTCACGAAAAGTGGTCAGGTTTTGAGCGTTAATATCTCAGTCTTTTCTCCAAACATTTTCAAAATGTTTGTCCCAATCGATCGGAAATGTTTCTACGCGTCGATTCCAATATTGGACACTATTGATTTTTAACATTAAACTATTGAAAATAACGCAAATATAAGGCGATGTCTCATAATTTCGTTTCGCAGAGAAAATTTACTAAATGCTAAGTATTTCCCTATCACAGACTTCAAATCTGAGTAAACGCAAAACGTTTCATTTGCTCGGCGGGTTTGGAGCTGTTCAGAGTGGCAATGGGCCAGTATTGAATTTGCAGCTGCTGGTGACAAGTATCCTGTTGAGTGATCTGGCGAGCATTCATTGACCGGGTTGCTGATGGCTCTATCGCATGTGGCTAGGCAGCCATATCTGCTAAGCACTGTTGCAAATATGACGCTACTGCTGGCTGCTAATGAATTTGTCGTACAACATTATTAAAGATGGGAATACGACAGGTCCAAAGAAGGTCGATCAAACATGGTCCATTTGGAATCCGTACTTTTCAGAAAGGCCAATTTGGTTTTCTAAGGTAAAGAGGTTGTTTGAATATATCTAACATACCGTTCCAATTTTTTGTCAATTGGAAACTAGTGGTGACTAAAAAAGTTTCAGCTTTCCCTTCGTCGCATACCTTAAATCTTGTGTACAATTTCAAACACTGCTCGGAAATTCAAACGGACTCTATATTATTTCGAAGCGCAAATATAGAGCAAGCTTATGCCAAAAGCAGCATGTCAAATAGAAATTTTACAAAGGAAACCGTCACGAAATATTGAAACAAATGATTATAACATTCAATACATATTCCCACGAAGTCCTACGTTACCTTAGCGTACAACCTCATTGGGCTGTCCCTTTTACTTTTTGTTCTACGCTCTTCTACGCATGGTGACTGTCTCCAAAACGAGATCGTTCTATGCACTGAAAAAATACTCTATTTTTAGACGTCAAAAAGCTTCCGAAAACGTCCGCTAGGGGCGCTGTAATAAGCAAAAGAGTTTGTTCCATTATCAAGTGGGCCCTGCTTTAGACGTAATTTCAATACACCCGGCAGATTTTGATGATGAGTTGGTGTTTTTAAAAAAAGGTCCTTTTCAAAGTTAACAAAAAAGTCCTTTTTAAAACAAATGTGCAAAGTTTTATCCTAATCGAAAGTTGGGCGTGCCGATATGTTGGCTATTTACCAGGAAATGCTCTATTCAATTCTGGACCAATTCTCGAGAAGTTCGTTTCTGTTACATTGATATCTAAAGTCACATAGAAGTTGCTTAAACTGTTTTATAACAAATCTTCTGCTAGGGTTTCTACCTGTAAAAGCATATCCTGGTGTACGAATATTTCGTACAATTCACGAAACGTTATCGCATCCACGAACGCATCAACTCTCAGTGTGATCAAATCTAAATCCAAACCACTGTCCACTACAATTCAGCGGCTTTGCAGCGATCACCAGGAACAGGAATGGTTTTGTGTTCCACACAGTTCCATTTCCGGAAAGTAACGTCAACCGGCTTCGGTGCTCAGCGTGGATTACCAAGACATCTGATTCCGAAACTAGGCCAAAGAAACAATAATTCGTCCACCAACGCACAGTTTAACATAATTCTTCCCAAAACTCAATTACTTATTTAACGTCCATTATACCAACAACAACTGAGGGCGACGGATGCTAGCGAAGGAGAGTGGCAGAGAGAGACAGGAAGAGAGTACTGCTGGAGAGGCAAAAGTTCCCCAAGGACATTACGGAAAACACATAACCTCACACTTTATAACAACAAAGCAGCAGGCTGGGTTCGGTTAGGGAGAGCCTACCACATGTTCGCTAGCGGCTTAGTTCTTCAGTTGGCAGGTGCTGGCTTATTGGGGATTTATTCGGCGAAAGAGAAAGCGGAGGAGGAAAAAATTCCGCAGGGGAAATCGAAAATGTAGCAAGCTCACCTTTCCCTTCTCCGACAACCACTTCCGTCGGAGTTATGTTGATGAGGACATCCCACATGGGCCGCACGAGTGCCGCAGTTAGGGCGGCTGACCACCACCCTACTGACGATATATGAGTATGATTGTGAAGGTTCCATGCGACTCCGAAGGGAGAAGTGGATTCCTGTGTACGTCGGAGTTGGAACGTTTTTATGTCTTGTGCTTTTGTCGTCGTCGTCGTCGGTGGTGAACATAACCCCTAGACATGTGATGAAGATGGGAGCGACACCGGATGGACTTTCCTTTGCCGGTGTGTTTTTTTTTTTGCGGGGATTGAACAGAACTCATGTTGAGGCAAGGACGACTAATGGTGGTGTCTATAATGTGGAAGGAAGTAGGCGTGTAGTTGCTGGTTTTTTTGCAACCTCAGCCAGGTATCCACCTACAGGGGCGTTGATTTAAGAAGGGGCAAGTGGCTTTGTTTTCCACATGTAGCGGATAGACTAAATGACCAAATTTTTTATCAACTTTGTGGTGATCTTATTTCATGAAATATTGTCCGATTTATATTCTTACAGAATCAAACGACTGGGAAAGTAATGTGGCTTTGTATCCCGCTAACGAAGTGGTCACCGGCTACTGAAGATGTTCTGGATTTCCGGAAGGGCTGAAATTTCTCGTGGATATCTCGAAGGATTCTGGCAAATCTCGAAGAAGATTTCAGTAGTTTAGTAGAGGATGTCGACAAACACTGGAATCCAGGAGTATGTCCAGTAAAGGATGTCGAAAAACACTGCAAAATCCGGAACGTATCCTAGAGTAAATTAAAAAAAAAATACGGCCAGAATTCTGGAAAACTCTAGAGAACACCGAACAGGATTTTGGGGAATCCTGAAGAGAAGTTTACCGATTCGCGAATATGATTCCAGTAAACTGCTCAGAGGATGTTGCTAGTCTTTTCAACTCAGATGAAGACTCCGATAAGTTCTGAATAATCTCGCTGAAAATCTGGCGGCTGGAAAAGATTCCATGATTGCAGCAAATCCTGGAGAATTTTTGGTGAATTTTTTTATGATTCTTAAACAGCATCTGATAATAGTATAGCATTCTGGGATATCTAGTAGACAATTCTGGTGAACCAACAAGAGAGTTTGGTATATCATGGTGAAAATTCTGGTGAATTTTGAAGTTTTTGGCGAATACCTCAATGGGCTCTGCCTATTCTCGATGAGGATTTCAGTGAGTTCAGTAGAGGATGTCGAAAAAACCAGGAGATTACAGGAGGTATCCTGAAGTAAATTCAAAAAACGTATCCTGGAGTAAATTAAGAAAAATTATGGCCTCAATCCTGGAAAACTCTGATAAATACCGGACAGGATTGTGGTGACTCAAAAAGATTCCAATGAGTTCTGACGAATTTTGCTCAGAATCTGATAAATATTGGTGAAAAGACAGGAACATCTCAACAGAAAAAGATTTCATGAATCTGACAAATTCTGAAGAATATAATATTCTTATAATTCTTGAATAGAATATGATAATACTTCACACGTGGATGTTTCTACAGAAATCTGTAAAATTTTACCGAATTCTCAACAGTTGAACGTTTAACGGATTTCGGTGAAATTTTACAGTTATTCAAAACGATTACCAAACGTTCAGCTGTTGAATTCGGTAAAATTTTACAGGTTTCTGTAAAAAAAATAGAGAATGTATAGAATTCTGAAAAATTAAAGACGATTCAGGTGAACCTTTGAAAACATTTTTAGTATATCTTGGTGAAGATTCTGAAGAACTCTGAAATTGCTGACGGATGCCTCAAAGGGATAAGTCAGTTCATTAAATTACGGACTGAATCCTGGAAAAACCGAGAGTATAGGATAGGATTGGGCGCCTTCCAAAGAAAATTTTGGCGAATCCTGTAGAGAATTTTTTCGAATCTCGAATATGATTCCAGTGAACTCTCAAGAGTATTTTGGTTAAACTCTTTGTATGACTCTTGTGCATCTGAAACAGGTTGCAGGCAAATTCTTATGAAAATTCCAATGATATCTGACAAATTCGGCTGAAAATCTGGTAAACAATAAATTCTCGAGTAATTCATGATTAGGGCCTAAAAACCATTTGTAAACAATGACTTTAAACGCTGATCTCTCACGAAGCACAAGAATCTTACTATATCCAGCTACTCCATATGGTAGAACTAACATTATTTTACCAGATGCTGCTTTTATTTCCCGAGAGTGATTTAAGATTCAAGAGAAATCGACATTATAAGTCACTGTTTACAGGCCCTTAACATGAATTACTCGAGAATTAGAGACAGGAAAACCTCGACAAAAAAAGATTCCATAATTCTGACAAATCCTGGAGAATGTAAGGTTATGTTTCTATGATTCTTTAATAGAATATGATAATAGTATAGAATTCTGGAAAACTTAGTTTGCAATTCTGGTGAAACTTTGACAGATTTTGGTAAATCTCTGGTTCAGATTCTCGTGTATTGGTGGATACCTCAAAGCATTCTCGCAAATCTCGAAGAAAATTTAAGTAGTTGAGTAGAGGATGTCGACAAACACTGGAGAATCCCGAACGTATACTGGAGTAAATTCAGAAATATTACAACCGAAACTCTGGAAAAACTTAGAGAATACCGGATAGGATTTGGTGACTCCCAAAGAGAATTTTGGTGAATCCTGGTGAAAATTTTGACGAATTTCGAATATGTGAACTCCCAAGAGGCAATTGTTAAGATGACTTTTGTGCATCTCGAACAGGATACTGGCAAATTCCAATGAAGATTCCGATAATTTCTGACAAATTTCGCCGAAAATTTGGTAAAAATTGGTGAAGAGATGAAACAAGATTCCATGATTATAAAACTCCTGAAAAATGTTAGGTCATACTTTTATGATGAATAGAATGTGATAATAGAATAGAACTCTGAAAAATTTAGTAGACGAACCTTGGAGAGTAAATCTCGGATGAGATTCTGCCGAACTTTGAAATTTCTGGCGGATACCTCAAAGAGTTCTGGTAAATCTCGATGAAGATTTCAGTTTGTCCAGTAAAGGATGTCGAAAATCACTGGAAAATCCAGAATGTATCCTAAAAGTGAATTCAGAAAATTTACGGCCAGAATCCTGGAAAACTCTAGAGAATACCGAACAGGACTTTGGGGAATCCTGAAGAGAAGTTTACCGAATCTCGAATATGATTCAAGTTAACTCCTTAGAGGATGTTGTTTAAATTACTCTTGCGCATCTCGAACAGAATGCTGGCAAATTCTGATTAAGACTTCGATAAATTCTGACAAATCTGGCAGTTCGGGCTCGCTGAAAATCTGACCCTTGAAATGATTCTATGATTACCGCAAATCCTGGAGAATTTTAGTTTATTATCTTATGATACTTAAACAGAATCTGACAATAGTATAGCATCCTGCGAAATTTAGTAAACGTTTCTGGTGAACCAAGAAGAGAGTTTTGGTATATAATGGTAAAGATTCTGGTGAATTTGGAAGTTTCTGGTGGATACCTCAAAGGCTTCTGCCGAATCTCGTTGAAGATTTCAGTGAGTTCAAAAACCTTGGAGAATCCAGAAGGTATCCTGCAGAAAATTCAGAAAAAGTACGGCCAGAATCCTGGAAAACCCTCGATAATATCGGACAGGATTTTAGCGACTCTCTTTAGATGACTCTTTTGCATTTAAAACTGGATGCTGGCGGATTCTGGTGATGATTCCGATAATTCCTGAGAAATCTCGGTGAAAATCTGGCTATTTGGGATCGCTGAAAATCTGGCGGCTGGAAAAGATTCCATGATTACAGCAAATCCTGGAGAATTTTAGTGAATTTCATTATGATTCTTAAACAGAATCGGATAATAGTATAGCATTCTGGGAAATTTAATAGACAACTCTGGCGAACCAAAAAGAGAGTTTTGGTATATCATGGTGAAGATTTTGGTGAATTTGGAAGTTTCTGGCGGATATCTCAGAAGGTTCTGCTGAATCTCGACGAAGATATCAGTGAGTTAAAAAAACCCTGGAGAATCCAGAAAGTATTCTGCTGTTCTTCTGATGTTCAGAAAAAGTACGGCCAGAATCCTGGAATACCCTCGCTAATGTCGGACAGAATTTTAACGGCTCTCTTTAGATGACTCTTGTGCATCTCAAACAGGATGCTTGCAAATTCTGGTGATGAATCCGATAATTTCTGAGAAGTCCCGGTGAAAATCTGGTGGTAATTTGAGATCGCTGAGAAAATGATTACAGCAAATCCTGGGGAATTACAGCAAATCCTGGGGAATTGAATTTCCTTATGATTCTTAAACAGAATCTGATAATAATATAGCGTTCTGGGATATTAAGAAGACGACTCTGGCGAACTAAGAAGAGAGTTTTGGTATATCATGGTGAAGATTCTGGTGAAAACGATGGGAAAACCCTCGATAATACCGGATAGAATTTTAACAACCTTCTTTAGATGACCTTGTGCATCTCAAACAGAATGCTGGAAAATTCAGGTGATGATTCCGATAATTTCTGAGAAATCTCGGCGAAAATCTGGTAATTTGGCTGCGCTAAAAACTGCTACAGGAAAAGCTTCCATGATTCCAACATCCTGGAGAATATTAGATCATATGCTTATAATTCTTGAATGGAAAAATGATGGTAGTACAAGTTCTGTAAAATTTAGTTTGCTACATCTCGGTGAAGAGTCTGGTGAATTTTGAAGTTTCTGGCGAAGGCGAATCTCGTAGAAGATTTCGGTGATGCAAGTATTGACGCATGTCGAAAAACACTCGAGAGTTCAAAAAGTATCCTGGATTATACCATTTTTTAAAAGTCTGAAATTCTGGAAACACCTAAAATATATCGGACAGGATTTTGGGAACTGTCAAAGAGGATTTTGGCGAATCCTGGAGATCACTTTTCCGAATCTCGAATATGATTTGATGACTCCTGCGATGATTTCGCCAATCGCCAAACTCTTTATTTGACTTTTGTGTCTCTCGAACAGGATGTTGGGGAGAAGTCATGAAGATTCCGATGATTTCTGACAAATCCCGCTGAGAATCTTGTAAATTTTGGTGAGGAGACAGGAAACGTTGAGTCCTTTAATGGGCCCTTGGAGACGTTTTTCGCAACTTCAGGAGAAGATTCCATGGTTCTGGCAACTCCTGGACAATTAAGATCATATTCTTGTGATGCTTGAATAGAATATAATAAACAAACATTCTGTGTAATCGCCAGATTCTGATTTTTATGGCGGATACTTCAGATGGTTTCTTCAAATCTTGATGAACATTTCGGTGAGTTAAGTAAAAGATGTCTTCAAACACTGGAGTATCTAGAAGAGGTTTTCGTATCCTGGAATAAGTTTAGAAACATTACGGCTTGAATCCTGTAAAACTTTTGTAAATTCAAAAGTAGATTTTGACTTTCCTACCCCTGTTGTAACTTTTGTTATTTTGTTTTATCAGCTCATGTAAGAAGCTGTCGAAGTCCAGTTTGGTGATCGTGAATTCAACCTTCGAATCGGAAAAGTCAGGGAGTATTGAAACTCAGTCAGAATGCGTGGAACTGTATACTAGATACATAAACGTCATTCGAGATCTCTGTCAGAATCCGTGGAATTTTCGAATTTGGTTCACAGGAGACATTAATTTGACAACTGAAAAAAAAACAGTGCACTGAAACTTTTCCAAATAGTAAGACGCCACTCAGGTTTAAGACCGAAGCTTATAGGCTTGAATTTGCCATTATTGCGTCGAAGTCAGAATACTTGAAAGGAAGAAATTTTCGAGAAGACACTAAGCCAAGCTCAGATCGACAATCAGGAAATCGAGAAGGCTCATTGATGACCACCGATAACGACACCACCAGAAAGATTCAAAGAGGCATCATGGTCGGAAATCGTACATACTTCTGACTTCGAAGGTCGCTTGCAAATGATCAACCCCCACAATTTAGATATAAGACGAACGTGAAGAATGCGAATGTGAAGAATTGCTTCGAAGGGCTAGGCCCGTCTTAAGGAACTAAGACACTGCATGCCCCCTGCGTTCGATCCTCGTCGGCGCTTCTGAGCACATACAAAAGCCACGACGGGCCCCTGTACGGAAGGACGGAACAGGCGCTCGTGATGGATATTCGTAAAACAGACGGTTTGGCACACATGGCTCGCTTCACAACGGCCATGTAGGTTGGGTTGACAACATATTGGTATTGATCATTTTGGTTTCCTTTCCATTCTTGTGCCACGACAGACCACCACCCTTCAAGCCTCTGAATCGAGGGCTATTCTCAAGTGAGACGCATTGTGCCAAGTGTTCTTTGGCCTTTGCTGTCGTTATTTATACCCTCACTAAAGGTTAATAACTTTCTCGACTTCTACAAGAAAGGACGTAGTCATAAAAACTGTTACAAACTGTGTACGGGTGGGGTTCTAATTCTCACCCCCTCAACAACAACAACAACAACAACAACAACCATAACGGCCCCGCAAAACGTCGTCGTAATTGATTGGTCGGACGGCTGCACACAAAAACTGTGCAACTCTGAGACATACATACGATTTCCGTTTGGCCAGCTGAGAAATGGATTACGAAAATCCGAGACTTGCGACAGTTTTAAATATAGAAATCCTGGAATTGCATCAATCTCGGTACACATTGCACATTGCACACTGCACTCAATGGACGACCAACACTGCAAAGCACTAATTTCCCGGTTGCTTTGATTTATGCAGCACTGAAGCCGAATTTGCCAGAAAGTTGCAAAATTGCCCATAAACATTCCATCGTCAAAAGCGAATCGAACTGAACTGAACTGAACTGACAGATCGACCCCGGGGCGAACATCATCAATTTCTTCTTTTTTTTTCGGGTGTTCGAATGTGTCATCAGGGTTGTTTTGCTACCCTGCCCGAAATTGCTATCAATCGAATTTTCACAGCCGTGTGCCACTTCCGTTTGCAGTCTTCGTTGTCATCGTCATTCGGTGTGTTTCGGTTGGAGAATGGGGAAAGTGCATGCCACCACATAACGGTGGAATGAACGAGCAATGTCTAGGTTGCACATTTGCTATCGCTTACCGTTCCTTCTTCCGTCCATCCCCTGTTGTTTGGTGATAACCCCTCCCGACGTTTGAAGAAGAAGAAGTCATGCGGTGCGGAGAAGGGGGGAGGGGCTGGTTATGGTGTCTGCATAGCGACGGGCGTCAAATGAACATATTTAATCGGTTGATTGTTTTCCAAGTGGCTGTTCGGGGGGTGGCGTTGTTGGAAGGGGTTCCGGTTCCCCGTTGGCCATGCACGGTGGGAAATTTATGTGGTATTTGTACACCTACTGGGTGAATGGGTTTCCTCAATAATGGGCGAGTTTATTCGAGTCATGTTTTGCTCATCTAATAAATTTATTTTGAAGAATCACCATTCTTATTATTCATGTTAAACGTAGCAGATCTTTGGAATTTCTAATGTATACAATTGTCAACCGTCAGGAAGAAAAATAAAAATTCTACTCGAGAAAAATGTAACGGACAAAAATGGCCACCAAAAATTCATTTTGAGTCGGATATTTTTGAAACTCTTGGGAAATAAATTAACACGTATGGGCTATGTTATTTTTTTTTTGTTCAAAGTTTGTTTGTTCAACCTCTTCTCCTAAGCTAAATGCCGGCACCTTGGGCTTAACGCTAACCATCAAATCCTGTGCAACACTTGTGCCATCTTTCTTTCACACTTTCCTCCACTCTTTCTTCAAATCCTTGTTTTCCTTCCCTGTTTTCCGGAGCTAGCCATTCATAATTGTCCAGAATTTTTCTGTTGAGTGAAGTTCTGGCGAGTTTGGCGAATTTACCTCCTTAGGCGCAAAACCAACAGCGCTGCCTTCGTACCACTCCATCATGCCGACCAGAACAGATTGTCACCTTCGTGGGACCAGCGGAAGGACAGCAGGTGCTTCTGGAGGCATTCTTCTTTGTATCGCCTGCCACACCAAGTACTTCATGGCAAATTTGTGGACCTTCTTCTCCCAGAACTTCTCCGGAACATCCAGGCCTTGGCGTCCGCTTTAACAAACATGCATCTTCTATTAAGATGCATTTCGGCTGGCCCAACCACTCGTGGTACAGCTTGCTGGCGTGGAATTTGGCCACCGCATCCTGTTTATCGGTTCGTTTAGGCGCCTTCCTTACCGTGAAGACATCAAGTCCGGTCCGCTTCATTGGACGAACCGGAGGGAAGAATTGACCTTCTTGGCTACGTCTCAAATCGAATGGTTTGGATTGCGCTTGAAGTAATCACTTACCTTCCTTGAGCTCACGGGGTCGGTCGTCTTCGCTTTTCTTCCGCTGCCAGCTCGCCACTGGGTTGTCTGGGTCTCCTTGAACGATTTTACCACACGGGACACGATAGAACTGTTTCGCGATCCACCTGCGGGACTGGCCTGGATTTTCCACAACCGCGCCCATCATTTTTTGTCGAATTACTTCTTGACAGATTTTGACGAAGTTTTGCACATGTAGACATTACACTCTGAGTTAGTTTTACACAAGATTTCATCACTTTTTATCCATGCAAAAAAAAGGGTTACACAAAAGAAAGTGTCGCATTTTTTTCGAGTAGAATCTTTAGGAGAAAATGTCATGACATTCTTGAACTGTTTCTAAAAAAAATACGACATAGATTTATGTTACTCAGAATTTTGTTGATTGTTGGCTTATTACTGCATACATACATTGTTTATTGTATGTAATCAAATTACCAAATAACCAAAGATTACCAAATACAAGTATACCTCGATAGTACGTACATCAACTTTCTCACTTCAAAACGCAATTTCACAAAAAACCACAGATTAATCTGAATTCTAGTACAACTAAAAGAGAGTGGAGAAGGTTGCTCTTTCTTTTGGTTATATTAGATTTCGGATACAAACGGTAGTTTTTCTGCAATTGGTTTTAAAGAGAGAAAGTTGATGTACGTACTATAGAGGTATTCCTGTAAATGCGTTTTCAATCAAGCTATCAAATACAGTCACACGCAATTGCTAAACTGTGTGAAAATGTCGGTAAAAAAAAGGCTACGGTTTTCTTTTTTTGCTTTCTATCCTACACGTTCGCTTGAACTGTACCTATAAACAGTTGGTGATTTGTGGGCCTCCACATTTTGCAGTAGGTGACTGTTTTGCGGAAAACGTTCATTTATCACCACTGATCGTTATGTTCCTAAAATTAATAAGCGGATTCGTGAGCTGAGATTTTTAACAGTAGAAAAAATGGGGACCTATAAACCCAACATATGTGCCCGAAGAACCCGCGCTCATAACACAAAATGTTGAACTTAGGGAGGAGACAGATTTACGATCTCCATCAAAATCGCTTTACCTGGGTGTCCTGGTGGTCCCTCCATTTCCCCTATGTATAATTTGTATTGAATATTTATTGATCATATGAATTTTTCATCTTGATGTTAGGAATTTTAGGTGAAGATTAAAACAATTATTGCTCTAATTCTCTAATTAGAGATCCTTGCTAGTAATCTTTGTCAATTGTTGAAGATAACCGCCACAGTC
The DNA here is from genome assembly GCA_034211315.2 of Aedes japonicus. NCBI lineage: Eukaryota > Metazoa > Arthropoda > Insecta > Diptera > Culicidae > Aedes > Aedes japonicus. The sequence goes on from JASCZW010005270.1 coordinate 198,746, forward strand.
GCTATGGCTTTTCTTTCACCCTTTCGATAGATTCCGCTAATCTTCGAAAAAAAATCATCTTCGAAAAAAAAGCCTTGTTGTGTTTTTTTTTCAATTTTATCGCTTTGGTCTATCAGTGGCAGTATCTTAGTGATATCATTTTTCAAAAGTTTCGAACTAATGCAGTTTTATTTAGTTGTTCACAATTTTTCACAAGTTCAATAATAAGTTATTAAATTACTAAATAATATTTTTAAGCACGATTTAACAGAAATATATGAGAAGAATTTTAACAATTGCTGGAATTGGAAATGTTGCTGGAAAAAAAATTGGAATTGCTTAAATTAATTTTAGGTTGATAAAATTAGTTAAGTTATCAGAATGGTAGATTTTTAATAAAGTTATCAAAATATCAATATTACTATGAAGAAAAATTATCAAAACTTCAATATTACTATGAAGAAAAGTAAACACAATTAACAGTGACGTAAGCAAATGTCTTGTTTGTTCTTATCAATCGTTTCAAATTAACTTTTGGTCATTAGTGTATACTGCAATCCCTTGAACCTGGTTGAAGTCAAGTTATCCTCAAGGTATTGCCGTTTCTCAGGGATGAACAGGTAATCAATTGTTTCAGGAAAAAAAATAGATTCCTGTATGCAATGAGACAATATTATTCTCAATGTTCCCCAACCAGAACGTATTCATCTCTGCGAATGAATCATCAAAGCAAAACGGTGAATTGTCGTTCGCTCTAATTTCTAATATTATAATTAAGATAGGTTGTAGACGAAACGTGTCGAAAATAGCTAATTTTGCTGCCGCCATTAATTATTTATTTATTATATTTTCTTGACACTCACGATTGCTCCAACATTACCGGTTCATTACTGATCCTCTCAAATCGCGTGGGCACCTTGTACTCCCTAAATCTTGCTCCACTTCGTCTAACCATCTTGCAGCGCATGCGTGCAGATTTGACCTCCTTTTGAATATTGGGTTCGCTAACGAGTTGCGCGACTTCAAGGTTCATCATCCACCTCCAGACTTCGCCCTCCTGCAGTTCGCCAAAGACTCCAACGAATATTTAACTTCCACGAGTAATCAGTGGGGGTTAGATAACAGGATTGGGTGGCAGCAGGATTCGTTTTGGTAAATGATGTAAGTTAAATATTCAAATATTAGTATCGATTTCCGATTTATACCAACAGTAACGATGCTGTTGGAACCAATTGAAAAAATTGAATAGTGATTTACTTGTTCCAAGGTACGATGGCCTGGCGAGTGTGAACGAATAATATGGCGATCCACAACATCTCACCGGGAAGCATCTTTATTGTGTTTTTCTGCACTTACTTGAGCACTCGCGCCACTGAACAATAGGTAGCCGACGATATGTCCGATAACAAGATATTGCGCAACAAAGCATCGACACAACCGTTCAAAGCCGATGCCCGAAGGGTTTTTTCGTAAACGCTCAATTTTCCAACTACATAATTTTTTACAACTGGTACTGATATCCACACTTTAAATGACGATTGAAGGATTTTGTGAAATAAGCGCCCTTAGAAGAATTTCGTGCCTTCTGTCAACATTATGCTTCTATTGATTTCCAAGCTCATATGTTTAGTACTAACCGGAGGAGACTTGGTCATATACCCAATGATTTCATTATCTCCCATCCGCTCAATCAATCGCAATGTTTTGTGATATAGTGGATGGACACTTATAATTTGAAATAATTCAATACAGACGTCTTCTAAATTAAGAAGATCGACAGGCATTCGGTGTGTAATACCCTGGTATCTCATAGCAAGATGCTTAGAAGCGGCCCGGAACATTCGATTTTTGAGTTCCCAGTGACATTGCAATGGTACGCATTGTGCTGCTATTTACCAATACATCGATCACCATACGAACTAAACTCTTCAAATGTACTGTTACTTTCTACAAATATCCCGTTGTCAGCGTTAAGAAAATAGCTAGAACGTTGTGTGTTTTGCTAAGTGTTATTCAGAGATAAATATTGCTTTTGGTTTTTGAGATCATTTTTTGGACCTAGTGGCGTCGAAGGTCTAAGGTAAAAATAATTCTCCATAAGAAGTCGACATATGGAGGCTTAGAAAAAGCCCACAAGAAGATCCATCGGAGATCTAATCACAAGGCTATTGAAGCTCGAATGGCCTTTGGAACAAGTTTACAAGTCTCCGAAAGCAAGATCATATCTTATTATTCAGAACTTTGGTATTTCACGATTTCATATTCCGTGAATCAAGTTTAAAGAAAGTTTCCGTAGAACTTTCTTACTACTTGAGAACCCAAAACAAGTGAAAGAGCAACTTCACGCTCTCATTCAAACCCTCAGTCTCTTTTGCAAATAAGTTCTTCCGAACACTTTTTAGTTAGTTCCATAATTAGTTCCACTCGTCAAAATATCGTTCAAGTTCTTTGGGAACTTTTAGATAGCTACAATATTTCTAAGAACTTTCTAAGAACTTTCTTAGATAGCTACAATATTTCTAAGAACTGATAGCTACAATATTTCTAAGAACTGACTTTGATATGGGGATGAGTCATTAGGTTGAATGCTATTAGGTCGCGCTCTAATAGGCCGAATGGGTGATTGGGCCGCATTGGTTTTTAAGTTAACTTTGTGACTCGTAACTCATTTCTTTGTTTCTGTTTGTTTTAAATTGCTTCCTGGCCTAGTTTCAAAGATGCAAAAAAGCTTCAACGAGGCATGTTAACAGATTTAAAATTTTGAAAACTAAAAGAACTGCTTATGATTGAAAAAAAGAAAAAAATCTCTCATGACAATCTTCTGATTTTTTTTTACCTAAAGATTACGAGGAAAGCGAAGTTCAATCTTCAAAAGGACATTTTAGCAAATGGAAAAAATTAAAATTCGAAAGAACTGGTTATGATTCAACGAATTAAAAGCCTCCCATAGAAATTCGATTGTTTAATGTCACATAAGTGTCAAGTTAAACTCTCATATTACGATTTTCAAAAATAAGAATGAATTTCAGAAGATTCAAAGACGGAAAAATAAACCATAATATTTTACCCAATTATCTTTGCTGAAATAATCCAGCTTTGTTAAGTTTTATTAAAGTTCTATGAAAGCCACTAATCCCCAATGTTATTTTATAATGGTACCAAGAGCTGCCAATAGATTCCATATTTTAGTCAGGTTCATAAGAACCTACATAGCTTGTTAACATCGATCCTAAAACCGTGTGTTCTCAAATTGCCTTTACTCCTATCAAATGTTTTATTTCGACTTTATGAACTCATAGAATGCTGTTTTGAAATGCCGTCTTAGGGCTTATTAATATTATCTTACTATGGTCAGTTGAAAAAGCATTTTAAAACCATTTTTTCTCCAGTAAGTGTATTAAACGGTGAATTGGCATTGCGAATTTTAAAGCGGCAAAAAAATGACCAAATAGTTTTATTGTAGTCACTAGCTGAACCCGGTGCGAGCCCTGTTACGCATGCAACTAAATGAATGAAAATTTAATAGAACTAGCGCGTTTATGTCTTCTTTTTAAATGAATTTGGTAAAAATATTTTCGTTTGCTAATGTATGTAATTTTTGCAAAAAATACGGAGGTTTGTGTTTTTAATGTAACCCTTGGATCGGTTATTTGTACCGGTTTTTCTTTCTGTGTAGAAGTATTTCATAGACTAAACATTTATCTTCAAACTAAGCCGTATCCTGTCAGTTTGAACGTAATTTTCTATAGCATAACCTTAGATTAACTTCTTGTGCATAATTTGGCACTAAGAGTAATTGAAGAATCCCTCATTTTTGACTAAGAAGCGGTTAAACTTCTATCAGAACATGCTGCTTACCCGAGAAATCACATTATGTGTTTTAGTTGCATGGATAATTCTTATCTTTTGTTCAAATTTTTGTTTCATTTATTGGAGAGCCTACACCCCCCTCCAGAGGGTAGGGGTCTCAAACCACCTAAGTAAAAAATCTTGCCTAAACACATAAAAATTTTTATAGCAGTATGGGTAATTCTCATGTTTGGTTGACATTTGTGTCTCATTTGTATGAGAGCCCATCCCTTTCAAAGAGGAGAGGAGTCTCAAACCACCATAGAAACATTTTGTGCCTTCCACCCCCCACATACAAAATGTCCAAAGGAGGGAGGGGTCTCGAACCAACATAAGAACCTTCCCCGGCCCCAAAAATACAAAAATATGTGTTCATACCAGTAGGGACAATTCTCATGTTTGGATGAAAGTTGTTTTTGATTTTTATGGGAGCCCTCTCCCCCTCTCCCCCCTTCCAAAGATGAGAGGGGTCTCAAACCACCTTCGAAACATTTCTCGCCTACGAGAACCTCCACATGACAAATTTGGTTCCATTTGGTTGATTAGTTCTTGAGTTTTGCAGAAATTTCTGTTTCAGTTGTATGAAAGCCATCCCTTCCTGATAGGGGAGGGCTCTCGAACCACCACAGAAACATTTCTTGCCTTCAAAAATCCCCACATGCCAAATTTGGTTCCATTTGCTTGATTAGCTCTTGAGTTATGCAGAAATTTGTGTTTTATTTGTATGGGTGCCCACGCTTCCAGAAGGGGGAGGGATTTCGAACTTTCATAAGATCCTTTTCCGGACTCATAAACATCTGCATACAAATTTACTTAGCAGCAGGGATAGTTCTCAAGTTTGATTGAAATTTGTGTTTCATTTGTATGGGAGCCACCCTGTCTACAGCGAGGAGGGGTCTCGAACCACCATAAACACATTTATTGCCTTCAAATACTCGCCTATACCAAATTGGGTTTCATTTGCTTGATTAGTTCTCGAGTTATGCAGAAATTAGTTTTTCATTTTTATGGGAGCCCCCGTTGCTAGGGGCGGGAGAGGTCTCTAACAGGGATGCCATATTCACAGACATGTCTGTAAATTTGCAGACTTTTCATTTTTATTGCAGACTTTTTTAACGATGCAGACATTTAGCAGACATTTTATATATGTTGCAGACTTTTACAGACATTTGAAATATTCTTTAATTTTCAAATAAAGGTATTCTATGAAGTTTGGATTTAAAACGTACGCAGTATAGTATTTAAACCCAGTATAGTAGATACGGTAAGAAGCTTTGTTGAAATGTTTGAAAATATCGTAGGTATCAATTAAAATAGACATCCTTGAAGAAACGAAAGCGATGGGCCACTTGGAGACACAATGGGCCCGGAGATAAGTATTGTATACGCCCTTTCCGAGGGTAGCGTGGAGTCCCTACTTATGGTAGTTCCACACGTGTTCAAACCCATGCAAAAAATTACTGTCAAAGCGTTGGTAATTTTGGTCCTTGCTATTAAGTCACAACGAAAATCAAGTTTCACAACAATACAAATCATATTTGAGATACTTAGAGACTCCTTCGAAAAAAGAATTTCTCCTATGGTCAAGTAGAAACTTCTCAGAAATATTGGGAGCAAGCAGTTCATGCAAGAAGAACCTTCAAAAATCAATTACCGAAGTTCAAGATCAGAACTGACCAGAATTTTAAGACAGAACTTCCCCAAGAATCAGGAGAGGACTTATCAGAGCTTCATGAAGAAGTGGAGGGGAGAGGACTTCTCTGAAGTTTGGAATTTGTCAGAGGTTTTGGAGTTCTTCTCAGAAAGTCAAGATTGAACGTCTTCCCTAAATTTTAGATGGGAGCTAACCAAGAAGGGCACTACCTATAAATTCTCAAAAAATCTAGAAAAAAATCCTTAGGACGATGCGTCATAGAAGTTGAGGCAAGAACTTCTCTCACGTTCAGGAAATAACTTCCCAGAAATTTTGGAAGAAACTTCTCGAAATGTTAGTTGAAACTTCCTAGAAGTGTTTGTCAGCTTTTTCAAAGCTCAGAGGAGAACATTCTGCATTTCAGAATAAGGATTTCTCAAAATTCTTTAGGGAGAAAAGAATGAAACTTTCCAGGAGCATTGGGAGTACTTCCTTCTAATTTGAGCACGAATTTCCCAATAGTTCCAGATCAAACTTCCCCAAAGTTCTGGAGAAAACTTCCCAAAAGTTCAGAAGAGGACTTCTCAGAAGTCCAAGAAGAAACTTTAAGAACAAATTGAAGGAAATTTTCCTAAAAATTTTGGCATAAAATTATCGTCGCATCAATCAGAAGTTTGGAAAGAATAAGCTCAGGAAAAAACTTCCCCAAATTTCACGAAGAAACCTACTAGAGAGGGCACTACCTGTAGAGTCAAGAAAGAATTTTTCAAAAAAATCAGTAATGAACTCCTCAGAAGTTCACAAGGGGACTTCTCAGAAGTTGCGAAGAGATCAAAAGTTCACTTGGAACTACCCAGAAGTGCTAGAGAGCTTCCCTAAAGTTCCGAATCAAACATTCCAGCATTTCAGAATGAGAACTGCTCGAAGTTCACAAAATCTCAGAAGTTATGGTAGATTCTTGTGAAAAAATCAGGAAGAAACTTTCCAGAAGTATAGGGGGATCTTTCTAGTAATTCAAGCAGGAATTTCTCAGAAATTCAGAAACTAACTTCCCGAAGTTCAGGACAATACTCTCTGAAGTTCAGAAGAGATTATTTCGGCAGTTCAGAAAAGAACTTCTCAGAAGTTCAGGAAGAAACTTCTAGCAACTTAAGAAGATTTTCCAAGAAATTCTGAAGAGTACTTTCTCAAAGTTTTGCAGAAACTTTCTTCGTACAAATGAAAACTAAATTTTGATTTTAAAATACGTTGCAGGGAAAAAAAACTATGGAAAATTGTGTAATCTATGCGAATGCTTCAAGCTTTAGTGTCACTTTAAAAATATGAAACAATAGTGTAAGGTTGCATACAATCCAAGAAATAGATGCAGACATGTATACATAATCACACAAACAGCCATATGATATAGCCATATATATTTAGATTGCAAACATAAATTGGCTTTTTGGCAAAACTGTTATATTTTTCCAATCGCCATTATTCACCATAAAATTAAATGCGTATTGGATTTGGATACGTTTTAAAAAAAAACTAATTTGTTTTGGATATTTTGCTATCAAACAAAATTTTCCGCAACACCAGAACTTATTGATGAGATATAATTTACTGCTAAATGAATCAGAAGAGCTGATAATAGAACAAAGCAAAACTACAAACACCAACCATGACAGTGAAGTTTAATAGCTGTGGCCATTTGGCCTTATGTTGGTTTTGATGGCAGCTAATAGGTTTTATGAAGGTTCTTAAGTGGTCATAACATCTTTCACTAGAACATTTTCGAAAAACTTATGGTCTTATAAAGGTTTTATTAACTTGTTTTTACAACCGTCTATAGAGTGGGTCACTTTGTATAAATTTCGGATTTAAAAAAGCTGTAATGAGGTGGTAGACAAAACAGTTTTGAATGTTGTTTCATCAACAAAGCCGGGAGGAGTGCTATACGGCTGGAATAAAACTAAAACTGTTGCTTGGGTATCTGTTTCAAACGTCAAACAATTTAAAAAAAAAAATCAAATTTTTCAATAAAAATGGCATGTTAGCAGATTGAAAGTATTAATCTTTGAAAGAACTGCTGATGGTTTAGAGAAGGAATATCTTCCATGAATATTCGATGGCAAAGATTCTATGAAATATTAATTCAGTCTTCTTCTTCCCTAAATTAGGCCAACGTCCTATACGGCCTAAAGGGTGAGTCGATAATTATTGCGACGCTTTCCAACTTGCGTAACTTAGTTCATACTTGACCGAATTTGACCAAACATTGCCTGATTGCCTGATCACATTGTGAGATTTCGGTCGAGATGGAAGAAAATCAGCAAACCTTACGCACCAACATGTGCGGATACGATGAAAGAGGAGCAGTCATTGGTTCGTTCTCATAAAATTAATTTCTTCTTGCGAGATGGCGAGCAATACGTATGTTTCTTTCAATTTATGAAGCATGTGTTACGTGGACGAAAATTCAGTTCAGTGAAACGAGCGTAAGCGGACGTACGACTAAATATATTCAGTACAATTTGGCCGTAAATTGGCCAATGTCCGTAAATTCAATTTCGTAAGAAGTGTCAGATCTCACCACAGGTGGACACATTCAGGTTTTTGTGTTTTATTATCTTCAACTTCCTGGTCACATTCCTGTAAGTAATTGATTAAATTTCACAGTTGTTACATCCACCCCTCTTCAGCGTTCTTCGCCTGCCTACCACCGGCACGACGACCCCCACGAATGTCGTGAATTGCAAAGTCACGCCTTGCACCAGCCCAACAACCGTACGACGGGGAGGAGGGCCGGCAGACATTTCACGCGACGCGTTTTGTTCTCTCCTTAGTCGTTGTCACGGATGTCTTTAGAGGCGCATAATAATAGAGCCAGCGGAAGAGAACGAGAGCGCTTCCTATGCACTAGAGGTATGTGTATGCAGTTAGATACATTCTAGTTGACGACCACCCCTGTGGGACAGAAAGGCAACTACTAGTACAAATCTTGGCTTGGTTTGGGTTTGGGCTTGATCATAGGCAGGAAGCTCTCATGATTGCAAACGCCGAGATTCGTGAGGTTCATGTTGTTTTGTTTTCCCCCCGGGTCGTCTGTTTCTCGGGTAGAATGGGCCGTACTCATCCTCTTCAGCAAACGAAAAAAGGAAGTGGAAGGGGTTAAAACGTGTCTCACTATAAATAGATGATAGTTTGTTTCCTTTTTCGCGCCGTAGCAAAAGTTGATTCATTTTGACGAACTTTACTTCTCCCAACGAGCTACAATTGCAGAGGATTTTCCGCCTATTTTAGTGGTGGAAAAACAAATCCAACACGAAACTGGAAATCCTCACGAAAATGGGCGAGAAACAATTATGACAGGCTATAATATTTCGAGTGACACTGAATTTAAATTCTTATTCCCGGAATGGCCTGTACGGTTCTACCCCGAGTGAGTGCCGGAATAAAGGAGGGGTGACGGGTTTGGTTTTTGTTTTAATTTGTTTTCGCCTCCCCACCAATTCGCGCGCTTCAGGCCTGAGTCCAAGTGAACACGATTCACTCTTTATGACAACTCAAGGCTTTGCAAGCTCTGACGGGTGGCGCTGATTGTTCGACAGCTGTGTTGTTTATTGTTTTGATAAATAAAATAACCTCTTTGTTCGCAACTTCAGCTTTGGGAGGCGTTCTGGGTGTGAGTTTTGTTTAATTTCTAATTTATATTAGAGCCAAACGTAAGAAGAAACAAACGACCGCTTCCGTCGATGTTGTTGCCGTTGTTGTAGGTTATATCAATCAAAACTTGCGACCGGCGAGAAATGAACGTCCGGCCGAGGTTCGTTTTTGCCTGGCTTTTTCCCACGACAGGCCCGGCCATTTCCTGTTTCCTTTCGGTCCTGGTTGGTTTAGTTTCGCTTCGGTACGGCCCCGGTGTTGATTAGCTAAACAAAACTTTAGTACTGTACAATAAACTGGTGTACGAATAGAAACAAAAAAAAAACAAATGCTGACAGACAGGCAGACGCTGTCACTTTTTTGGGGGGTTTATTTATTTTGGTTTCCAATCGAAAATGCGCCGTTTTAATTGCTCGACAATGGCTTCGAGGTGTCGACCGATAATTGGTGAATTACAGTTTTTACTAAAACGAAGTCCTTTTATTTGGCGAAGCAGACGTTTTGCGTTGAAATGTGTCATTTTTTGAAGAATGCTTATTTATTTAGGTAAATTTTATTGATCAAATAGCTTTAGCTGGTTCATCGCAGAACGGCACTCTAACTTCGATAATTCATATCAGACTAGTAGGAATTTGCCTGCCACTGAAAAAAACGGTCAAACTTGAAGTTTTGAAATGGCAAACGATAAATAGTTGCTGTTATATATTTTCTCCGGCACTAATAATGATAATAACAAAGGTTTGGACTAGACGATTTATCCATTAGATAATTTATTTAAAAGCAATTCAACCAGTTATGCAAAAAAAAAAACGAACAGATTTCATCTACAGATGTAAACTTCTTCAAAAACTGTTCATTTGCTTTACAGCGATATAATTGTGAAAAGCTAGTGATGTCAACCACAAATGTTCGCAAGTATTCCCAGCGATCAGGAAATCCTATTACAATTCAAATCACAGAATCCCGTATAAGGACATTAACAAAAGACAAGCCAATATCCGATCCTGCCCGCTACATAGCCAATGCGGTTCCAACACTAATGGAACCGCCACCTTAGTTTTGCGCTGACCAAGGATATCCCCAACCAGGGAAATCGAGATAATTTCCAAACCGAAAAAAAACCCTGGACCAGCCCTAGTCAAACGTTTACTTCCAACCACAACAAAATTGACAAGGAATTTCCCGACAATCAGCCAAACACTACTATTTCATGGCATTTTCTCAAGCAGAAAAGGCCAATATTTTTTGTTTAACTTCAAAAATAAGTCCTTTACACCTGTATACCGCGCGTGAGGTTCAAAGTTTTGTAGACTACACAAAAAATGAAAACTACTTCAAATAACAATAACAAATAAAGATAGTAATCGTGTTGTGAAAATCGCGAGTTGATTTTAGATGAAAAGCTAGTAAAATCCCATGAAAAGTAATTGTCAGAGTCTGGTCAATGTCAAATACAAATGTCTTTTGAAATTGACCATTTTAAATGAGCAAAAACTCTCATGAAGGTGTCAGTAAACAGAGTCTGCAAACTGATGCTATTATGAACAGATTTGCATCATTCTTCGTATTTTTGACTGCACTAATATGAAGAAAAAAAAACATAAAAGTTTTAAAGACTTGTATGCAACAACAACTCAACATCGGTTCGGCATGCTAAATTTTTTCAGTTGCACACTCAGTTGAGCTTGACATATTCCGTATCCTTTGTCGAGAATCCCACATTGAGTAACTGAAGCGAAAGTTCTGGCTGGCATGTTGCCACTCTCGGATCGGTTTTCAGAGGTATCTCTCCGGCTGTCAAGCCCCAGGTAATCGAAAACTTTGAGAAGCTTCTCGAGTTGAATCCTCAAACTCGCTTCATGACTTTGTACCATTTATACATAACTCAGGATGTCAGCCCTTCGCCGAATATTTTCAATCGTGTTTGCTTCGCCGACTTCGACAATTCGCTTCACTACCATATAAAGGGTGTTTCGATCAAAATTTGGTCGACTTAAACGTTTCCTTTCATCGTGCATTTAAAAACTTATCACTCATTTGAAGATGTGTGCGCATCATGCCTCTATTTTGATTTTGAGATTAGCACTTCAGTTATGAAAATGTCGTTGAAGGAAGAGATGCAACGCATCAAAATTTGGCACTTTCATGGCGAAAATCCAAACTACTCTCACGCCAAGTTGGCGAAATTGTTTAATGTGGCTAAATCAACTGTTACCAACGTATTAAAAGTGTTCGGTGAACGTTTGTCGACAGCCAGAAAAGTTGGATCAGGGGAAATCGAAAGCCGGGGGCCTCAGCGACGACAATTCGAGCGGAATCCCAACCTGTCCGTCTGAGATGTCGCAAAGAAGTTGGAGGTGACACCTTCAACCGTGGATAGAGTTAAAGAACGAGCTTGATTGTCGACTTACAAGAAATAGGTGACTCCAAATCGTGACGATAAACAAAACACGTCGGCCAAAGCACGATCGCGAAAGTTGTACACGACGACAGTGATGTCCATATCCTCAGTGTGGTAGAGAGAGATTGAACATTTTCCACGCACTCTTCCTACCTCAACGAGAGCTCTTCTCTCTTGTTTATATTCACCCCCGTGTTTGCATGCGGGTAGCGCATGTGAGTGTAGAAAAATGGTTTTTATTCACACTACACTCGATCGCTCTAGAGTGAGAAGAAGAGCTCTCAAATTCACAGAAGCGAATGCAGTTAAATTCCCTGACGCTTGCTGGCGTGGGCTCTTCTGCTAATATACAGCAGTGATTGAAAATTCGCTTTGACGCTACATAACTAAGGAAAAAAGAATAATGTTTCTTCCCGCTTCCTTTTTTCGAACATTTTCTTCAACTCCGACAATGTTTTAACTTTCAATCGCACCAGCGAATCACAGAGAGAGCACTGGCGCGTCCTCACCCCAGCGTACGCGGCAGTGATCGCAGGCGAGAACACGTGGGCGAAAACAGATGAGAGCACGTGAACGCGATCGTTTTAAAGAGAGTGTGGTTCACTCACTCCAGGTAATCCCATCACAGGCGCACACTTCCACGCTGTCTATTTTTCACCGAATAAAAGAGCACTTTGCTTTATCTGAGGTGAGTTATGGTTGTATCCTTTGTGAAGGTACAAATCTCACGCACCGGCGCAACATTAGTGCGAATTGCCATCTCTGCACGACGATGCTGACGAAGATGCTGACGAAGACGAAGAAAGACTTTAAACAGCTTCCTGGACAGGAATTTTATACGGCAACCGGACGGGGAAAGGTGGCAGATATTTTCAAGCACATTAAACTGTCAAAGTTCGCGAAGAAATATCTGGTGTGGCTGGCCATCTGTATCTGTGGCTTGAAGAACAACATTTACATTGCAACCGGAACCGTCAACCAGGAAATTTATCTGAGCGAGTGCCTACAAAAAACGACACAAATGTTCCATTCTATTTTGGCCGGATTTGGCATCTTGCCATTACGGAAAAAGGCCATGGAGTGGTATGCTGCCAACAACGTTCAAGTGGTGCCCAAGAAAAAAAAACCGTCCCAACACGCCAGAGCTCCACCCAATCGAATAATATTGGGCCATCGTCAAGTGGAACCTTAAGAAGACTAAAAAAGCTGTTGTGAGCGTTCAAGGCAGAGAAACAGTTCAAGGCAAACTGGTGTTCTGCGGCGAATAAAGTGGACAAGGAGACTGTACAAAATCTTATGGCAGGTGTTAAACGAAAGACCCGGCGATTCGCATTGGGTGAAAAGGAACCTTAGCTGAATATTTCTCCTGTTTTCTGTTTTAAATGAACTTGAAAAAGAAGAAGAACTTAACTTATTGATGAAAACTTTGATCGACTCACACACATTACTGTTTGACCAAATTTTGATCGGAACACCTTCTATTTTCTTTGGAACTTATGTATGCTTCTCCTAATGAACAGAGAAGTAATCGTTTTTGAACGTGTTGTAGCTTACCATTTTTCTTGACAGGAACAAAATCATTTTGCTCTGTGATGGTTCTGCTTACAGAATCACTGTCAAAGAACTGTAGAAATTTTGTTCTTTACATCCAAGCTCAAACCGTGACCAATCCTATCATTCAGAGTTGGAAGAATTCCTTTCTCTACAGTGAAGTCCCGACCTTGCTTCACCAGATATAAAGGTACCACAAAATATTTCAAAATATTCTGAATGCTCCATGATTTTGGCAACAGTGACAAAATTCTCAATTTGTCATCTTTCGTACACTCGGGATTGTTAATTGTTTCCTGAAACTCCGTTGAAATCTGCAGCGTTTTGCTACAGTTGATTCTGGTCCCCGTCTGACTGGGAACCAAACATATGTTTACGTAATCCTTCTTTAATTGCCATGTATTTCTTGCGGGGGTAAGCTGAACGTTTCAACTTCATTAAACAATTCAACGTTATGTAGAATGAAGAAATTCGATGTAACGCTCTCCCAACACGAAGCTGATGATGTAGCTGACGGTACCTCTTACAGATATGTAGTTCCTTAGCCCAGATGGTTGTGGTTCTTCAACTATTTATGCATCGTTATAGATGTTTATGTTCACATTGTTGAATAATCGACACGAATCACAAATTGACATAGACGTGTCTAAACGAGCTGTGCACCCTATTGAGTTCAGTGCATTGAACACTGTTTCGGTAAGTCTTTTGAGCACTGTGTGCCAGGAAATGGTTTACAAACTTTGGAAATCTTGTAGACATTTTGATAGTACGTTGTATCACAAAGAATTACCAACTGAAAAGATACGGTGGTACTTTTACCTCAGATATTTATGCTATTCATTCCAACTGGTATAAGTGCATAAAGCTATAAAGATATAAAGCTTCCAATACTGAGACCAAAAATTCATTCAACCATGATGAATCCTAAAGAATTTGAGCTGTTTAGTGGAATATCTGTAACTAGAAATGAGAAGGAAAATGAGTATTTTCCATTTAATTCCAACTACCTTTGCTTATCGAAAACCGTTATTACTTAGGAAGTTAATTCTATACAGATTTTTTGGTTAAAATTGGCCCAGGAATGAAAATTTTCCATCGAACACATGTGTTTATTTGGAAATAATCAATGTTTTGGAAATATACCCAAAATACCTTCTTCAGAAACTATTTTGTGTAAAACTTCTCCATCCAGCGGTAGTCATGAAAATGCGCGTTTAGATGTCTAGTTTTTGTGGTAAATAATTGGCGAAAAAAACGATATGCATTTTGGTTTTTTTTTTCAATCTTAGGTTTATTATAAATTTTTACTAGGGAACATTTTGTTTTCGATCAGTCATATATTCACTCCATAAACCCCCTTTAGTTCCTTAAAATTCGTTCTCAGACAGGTTTTATTTCATACAATCAACAGTTTAAGAGTCAAAATTGTTTGAATAAAACTTATGCAAAAACACTTAGGACTCTTTCAAAACTTACTCGAGAGTCAATTGTTTTTCCATCAGTGGAAAATGATCAGTCTCCGACACTGAAAGCCCATGCTATGTTATATCTTATTCGGAGATAATTATATCAAACACTGGAATCTAAAAACTAAAATTAGACATACGTGTTAGTCAAAAGCACAAAAATACAGTGTCGGACAAAATAATAAGACCAGTTGCAAATGCAAATTAAAACTTCACGTAAGCACACTAACCGCCAATTTGAATTGCATTCATGCGACACCCTCTGGCGAGCATCTGTATTAATCTGACAGATGATTGCGCCAGCGTTACCGCATTGTAAAATACCAACTGAACTGTACACATCGAAAGCTGTGTTAATTGTGAAATCCGTGCGACATAAGTATAGGACCACCTTCGCATTCGGCTTATTTTTACAACAAATACTTCTGGATTATTGAATCATTGGCCGGAACTATCACTGCACGGAAGGGTTGCGAACGTACATCAACCAACTAACGACGGTTGGGAAAATCCAAGAAGAGATTGCTGGAATACATTTATGTACAATGTCATCCATGCCCATAAAGCGTGCGTGGCAACTGGACGACCCCGGGACACCACATCAAACTGATTTCTAATACCGATCCGTTCAAGTCGGCAACGAAAATCAGATATGAGCTGGAGTTATCCGTGAGCTCAAGGGCAGTCCAGAGACGGCTTGTCGAGAAGCAGCTCATCGATCGAAGCCCCCGGAAAGTTCCGATGCTCACCCGGAAACAACTCAAAGACCGCCTGGACTGGGTTGACCCCGAAAATGGAAAAAAATGGCGGAACATACTGTGGTCAGACGAAACGAATGTTAATTTGATTAGATCTGACGGAAAACGGTGGGTTCGGTGACCGGCGGATTTTGCATTCCGCCCACAGTACTTGACGAAAACATTCAAGCACGGTGGTGGAAACATCATGATGTGGGATGCTTTTCATGGTACAGAGTCGGTCCAATCTTCTGGACTAAGAAGATAATGGACCAATATATCTACGCCGAGATTATGCAAACCGTTATGCTACCTCATGCGGAGTGGGGAATGCCGTTGAAAAGGCATTTCATGCAGGACGATGATCCAAAACATACTGCTCGTACCGTCAAGAAATGGTTTGCGGTTAACATCGTTGATGTCATGCAATGGTCAGCGCAGTCCCCTGATGTCAATCCGATCGAAGACTTTTGGCAGATCGTAAAGAAGTCAGTAAAACCCTCGAAATCCAAAAACAAGGAGAAACTTTGAGCATCGGGAACTATGGGGATTGGAAACAACGTTATGAAATAACTCATTGTCTCATCATGGATGATGAGACTTACGTCAAAGCGAACTTCCGGCAATTTCCGGGGCTACTGCTCTTCATCGCCCAGTACAAGTTTGATGTTACGGAGGAAGTAAGGAAGCTGACACTTTCAAAGTTTGCCAAGAAATACATGATTTGGCTAGCGATCTGCTCATGTGGCAAACGGAGTGCGCCGTTCGTGAATACCGGGACTGTAAACGGGGAGATGTACCTCCACGAGTTATACAGAAGCGTCTGCTTCCTCTGTTGAAGCAACACGAAGGCCCTACGGCTTCGTGCCACTATTGAAATGTTGTCATGTAGTTGGGCTATTATGAAGCAGGCACTACGGAAGCATCCCAAGGAGGTCAAATCTGAGGAAGACATGAAGAACAAGATACAGAAGAAGCTGCAGCCAGATGTTGTACAGAGTGGAGTTAAGCGTAAGGTGTGAGAGTGCGGTTATGGCATTGAAGTTGAATGAAATAAATATGCCAAAAGCTTATTGATGGATTATATTTGATTGTCTGAAAGTTTGATTCGATGAAAGTTGATCAGTCAAGTTGGTTATTTTCTACAGCGTTTATTCCGTAATGAAATGTGGGCGCTCCTTTAAAGACTGTATTCGATGAAATTTGGACACACGCAATTGCTCGTAACTTTTCAGCGTGTGGGTAAAAAATATTGAAATTTTAACTGAATGTATTTCATTGTGTTGTGTCAATTGTGTAATGAGTTTCGTGAAAATCGGTCGAGTGATTTCAGTGATGGCTTCGAATGAAAAAATAGTGCGCCAACAAATTTTGGGCACTCACTTCGAAAACCCAAACGCTTCTCATCGATGGATCGGAAAACAGCTCGGAAACGCACATTCGACCGTATCTCATGTGATCAAAACGTTCAAGGACCGTAAGACAACCAAGCGGAAAAATTGTAGTGGCAAAAAACATGGCACATCAAATCCGGAGAAGGCCAGGATGGTATTGAACCAATTTAAGCGTTATCCCAACATTTCGATCAGGGATGTTGCGAAAAAGGCGAAAGTTTCAGTTTGTTTTGTGCAGAAAACATTGAAACGTTCTGGATTACATGTGTACAAGGTCCAGAAGGCACCGAACCGGAGCGATAAACAGAACTAGTGCAAGAAACTGTGCAAAACTTGTGCAAGAAAACTGTACAGGCTCACAAAACCGTTCTGCATTGTGATGGACGATGAGACATACATTAAAGCCGACACCAAACAAATGCCAGGACAGGAACACTACGTCGCCACCTCTAAGTTGGCCGTACCGGAGAGTGTACGGAAGAAGAAACTGTCGAAATTCGCCAAAAAATTCCTTGTCTGGCAAGCGATCTGCGGATGTGGCAAAATGAGTCAGCCCTACATCACCTCTGGGACCGTTAACGGACAAATCTACAAGGACGAATGCCTCCAAAAACGACTTCTGCCCTTCTTGCGATCTCACGATGGTCCGACACTGTTTTGGCCGGATTTGGCATCTTGCCACTATGCATGGCCCGTCTTAGACTGGTACAAAGATTATAATGTGGTTTTTGTACCAAAAGACGTCAACCCTCCAAACACTCCTGAACTTCGCCCAATTGAAAAAATTTGGGCAATCATGAAGGCAAAGCTCGTTAAAACTCCAAAACTGATAGAAAATGAACTTGAACTAAAGAAAGTGTGGTTAAAAGTAAGTAAGCAAGTCGGTCCTATCATTGCTCAAAATTTGATGAAAGGGGTCAAGGCAAAGGTGCGGGCATTTGGGTTGGAAGAAGAGGTTCAATAAACCAATGATGTCAAAACTTAACCTATTAAATACTTTATTTCCAGAAAGTTTGAAAAGAATCGAAGAAAATTTTTTGTGACCTATTTTGTGTGTCCAAATTTCATCGAATACAGTCTTTACTCGGCCAAGCAAAATCAGTAGGCCAAGTTTTCAAATCACAAAGGGTGTTGAGCTTTTAACAAAGTCTCAACAGTTTGGTACTCCAAAACTAATCTGAATATAGGGGAAATGTTATCTTCGGCAATGTTGACAATTCTCGGCAATCGATATTTTAACCTCTAAGGAAACGTCCATTAACTATGTCACGCAGAAAGTGACTTTTCAAACCCCTCCCCCTTGTTGCGTTTTTTGTATGGACCTTCAATTTTTTTGTATGGATTGTCACGTTTTCCCAAACCCCCCTCCCCCTTACTACGTGATATAATTAATGGACCTTCCCTAATTCAATACATGTTTCCATCAAAGCACTTCACTGAATAAATTCATATAATAACTGATAACTTGGTTATTGAGCTTTTATTTGATTACCTTTCAAATAGGGAGCGGCTCCTTTAAGCCTGATTTTTCTTCAAATAATTCGCTGCTTTCGTTGCCCATAATAGAACCCTTTTTTCACACGTAGTTTAAATGGACCGATAGCCGAATTGGAATAGGTACTGCCGACAATAGTGACACTCACTTGAGAAGTTTGGCGCTTTGTAAAAACACTCTGTAGCCGTTCCGGATAATTCTTTCGACTGTAGTAGATAAAGGATCTAGGAGCAATTAAATTGTAATAAAAGAAAAGTGCTAGACATGTGCACGACGCTACGGAAATCCCCATAAAAGGGTGGACTCTGCTTAGCTTGCCTAGAATAGGTTATTCCCCCTGCGTATAGGAATGCAAATACGTTTGCAATCCAACTGAACCAGAAAATTGTGGATTTTTGTTTTGGTAACATTCGTTTTGAAAACGGGCCTAAGTGCTGATTGTAATTAATAGGGCAAACCCGGACCAGAACCATAATACTAAGCTTGTTTGACGTCAGGACAAATCACAAAAATAATCAAAAATGTGCTGAAGTAACTACAACGATAGATGAACCAGCATAAAAGTGAAAACCCCTTAAAACCGATGTTTCATATTATGTTAAGATTAATGTCACCTGCGTGCAAAAAAATTGCTGTGAATCCGAATCACATATGTTGATTCCACTGACTGGAATTAAATTGATTATCTGCATTTGGCTTCAACATGAAGGAAAAATTAAGCCGAATGCTAGAGGTTTGCAGTTCTATATTTACTTTTCTAAGATTTACTTCTTCAAAAATTTGTTTAGTTTACAAGATTTAGATTTCCGAAACAGCAAACACTAGAAAGTCACGAAACGACACTGATTGAAGAAGGTACCACGCGCCTCCTCCGACACTCATATCCAATGCTTCATTGTATAGCAATCTATTTTTACAGGAGTCAAAAGCCAAAAATCAATACATAAATCACACTCGATTTGCGCGCTGATACAGGTGATTGTCCTCCAAATAAAGTGCCCGCAAGAGTACAGAAAAAAATAAGCATAAACAAAACAGCAGAAACTCCCGCCACCCAAACGAATGCACTCTCACTCTCCCCTCTGCTTCAGCCCCTTCCCCCCAGAGAGGTGTCATCGATTTAAGTTTTGAAACAATTTTACGGTGCACCTTGCCATCACCTCTTACCCATCCGACGATCAGGGCGGGGAGGGAGTTTGTGTTTGTATCAATTTCGTAATTCAATTCTCGGGTCTTCCCTCTCCGTCTCTGTGGGTATGTCGTGATGGAAAATAAGGACAACCGAAACGGAAATGGTCGGAAAACGGAACGACGACGGGTGAAACCATTCACACTCAGTGCTGCTGCTGCAGATGTGTCGGACCAGATAGAGTTTTGGGGGGGTACATGCTAATGACTGCGCCAGCGACTAAACGATCGATGTGGATGTGGAGGGGGTAGAAAGGGGGGTCCACCCGCGTGATATGTTCATTTATTATTGTTATTATTCGTGTTTGTTTTTTTCCTATCTCATATTCCCATTCGCACACCTTTGACTCATTCGTCAAGCGCGAGTCGTCCCCACACGTCAGAGCGAACCGAAACCCAAAAATAATATTCAAAATGCCGCTGCTAGAGGAATGACACATTTTGCGCACACTTTCGTTTCGAACTAGTAGCTCACATCCCCAACAACACCCGGTATGTCCTAGGCCCGACCAAGATTTCCCCTTTGCCTAAGGTTGAAAAAAAAATGCACGAACGATAAAGCACGTGAGATCCCCGTATTGAATAACCTGAGAGCAGCAATCTTGGGCCCGTCAACGATTTGGCGAAAAAAGAAAACCAAAACGTATGCAACGTCGTCACCGTTTCGTTTCGTCCACCGTGGCATGGCAATAATCATCCAACCAAGTCCGCCAGCAGCGTGCGATTTGAATTTGAACATTTTCGGGACGGCGGCGTCAATCCGCGGTGCGGCGTATGCTGGGCGATAAATTTTCCTAAATATATTACCAAACACTTCTATTCCCCCCGTCCTTGCCCCCCAAACGCCACTCCAATGCCGAAATTTTCTCTCACACAGAGTTATTGCAATGCAGTGATTCCGCCAAGTCCAAAAACGATCCTCAAGCAACGGGAGAAGGATAAACAACATCAACGTGGATGCGGTGGCTCAGCGTGATACCTTCCCGTTTCGCTCCGATGGCCGATAAACACATTCGTCAGCGTCGTAGTTTCGTGTCATTTTGGGAATGGATATAAGTCTTAGACATGAGTGCCTCACCGACGGAAAGCACCTACTTGCGGTGGAAATTTAGAAATTTACCAACTGATAAAAATAACACCGAAAAAACACACACCTCTTGATGGCATGCGACGTTTTAGTGGGACGGTTTTTCGCTCCATTGGTGCAGTGTCCTTTTGTGAATTGTTTCGGTATTTGGACCGGTGACCCAAATCTTGTCGTGACAGATATAGGAACTGCAGCACTGCCTTCATTGAGGGACCTCGAAGGCTCTGTGTCCCAAAGGCTCAACCAGACCTTGGACAATGAAATAGAAACTACGGACATTGAGGAGGCCATCGTATTGCAGATGGATTCAAGATATAATAAATTTATGGAGAAGGTCACTCGTGGAATTTATTCATAATGATGAACTTGATGATGAATTGTAGCATAATGCTCTGCATTCGCGTCGACAGAAAATGTCACAGCTATTCTAAGGTACACTAAGGTTTCTTTCAGTCTAGTGAATTCTAAAATTGAATGTGCAGTGCACTTTAAGAACTCAGTCAACAATCCCAAGTAACATTTTTAGTTTTATTCCAGCCGTATAGCACTCCTCCCGTCTTTGTTGATAAAACTACATTCAAAACTGATTTGTCTACCAACACCTCCTCTATGCATCTTTAAAGCCGAAATGTGTACAAAGTGGCCCACTCTATTGACGGTTGTGAAAACAAATTAATAAAACCTTTATAAGACCATAAAGATTTTGGAAATGTTCTAGTGAAAAATGTTATGATCACTTGAAAACCTTCATAAAACCTATTAGCTGCTATGAAAACCAGCATAGGGTCAAATGGTCACAGGTGGCAAACTTCAATGTGATATCGTGGTTGGTTTTTGTTGTTCTGCTTTGTTCGATGCTCTGCTCTTCTTTTGGAGATATTCATCAACAGATTATGTACAAATCCCAATGATGTTACTTATAGCTAAACTAGAACGGTACATTGGTCATGACATACACTATCGATGCGAATGAGACAGGTCTTTTAAAAAACGACTAAACTTACGACGAAGTATCTGGCGAGTCACGTTAAAATGAAGCAAGGCGGAAACCCTATTACAGACAGAGTCTTTGTAAACCGCCAATTGCACCAAACATACTGTAATTGGTTCGTTGTGGAGGTAACCGCAGCATCGAACTATTCCTCTGGGCTCGGGGTTGCACGTTGATGTTGATTTGCTCCAGAAGGTCAGGCAGTCAATGCGGTCTTGCAAGATGTCTGCGATGAACAAAGCCCTGGCTGTATCTCTACGGGCTAACAAGGACTCCAGGTTAATCAGACGGCAACGGCTTTCGTAGCTTGGCAAACGATAGGGATCCGTCCACGGTAGTCTATGTAGCGCAAATCTTAAAAACCGTCGTTGAACAGCCTCTACTCTAACGACACCGTTGTTGTAATGAGGAGTCCACACAACCGAGCAATACTCTAAGGAGACACAAGGAGCAGTACAACGATTTGAGGCCGTAAGGCTTGCTTCATTTAGAATTGGAACAAACTTTTGCTCATATTGTGGCGCTCCTGGTGGATGGATTTGGAAGTTCTTGGCGCCCACTTGTCGGGAATTTTGTCAGCTTCACGTATGTATTATTGACATTCCGCAAATCGACTGTACTTTGTAAACAATCAACATGGAAGCCGAAAGAAGGGAAAAAATTGTGCACAGTTATTTGGAAAATCCATTGTGGTCTGCATCTAGGCTAGCTAAACAGCTGAAACTGCCCAGAAATACCGTATGGCGCGTTATCAAACGGTATAAGGAAACATTGACGACGATTCGGAAGCCTCAAGCCAATCGTCGGAGTGGAACTGTCGACCGGAAACTGCGTGGTAAGATTTTGAAGACGAATAAGAGGAATCCCAATCTGTCGGACCGTGATTTGGCCAGAAAATTCGGTGCTGCCCATAGTACCGTGAGGAGAACTCGACGCCGGGAAGGAATCAAGTCGTATCGAGCTAGCAAACAGCCAAATCGGACCATAAAACAGAATAGTGTGGCCAAGTTCGACGGGTGTCTTCTCATGGACGATGAAACCTATGTCAAGGCTGACTTCGGGCAAATCCCAGGTCAAAACTTTTAATTGGCAACGGCTCGGGGGGATGTTCCAGCCAAATTTAAATCTGTTTTTGCCGACAAATTTGCACGAAAATTCATGATTTGGCAGGGCATTTGCAGCTGTGGCAAAAAACGAAAGTTTGCGTTACAAATAAGACAATGACGTCGGAACTATACCAAAAAGAGTGTCTCCAAAAACGAATTTTGCCGTTCATTCGATCCCACGACCATCCCGCAATGTTTTGGCCAGATTTGGCAAGCTGTCATTACAGCAAAGTCGTTCAAGAATGGTATGCAGAGAAAGGGGTCCAGGTTGTTCCGAAAAACTTTAACCCACCCAACTGCCCCCAGTTCCGCCCTATTGAGAAATTCTGGGCAATCATGAAGAGGAGACTCAAGGCAAAGGGAAAGGTTGTCAAAGACATCAATCAGATGAAGACCTGGTGGAATAAGATAGCTAAAACGATGGACGAAGAAGGTGTGCGCCGCCTAATGAGCCGTGTTACAGGAAAAATTCGAGAATTCCTTCGAAACCGTGACGAATAATTTTATCCGTATTTTTTTCTTAAAAGTATGAAGAAAAAGCTACATTTGTATAAAAAAAGATCTTGAATTCAATAATAAATAACTGAAATACAGGTAATTTTTTTTGTTCCAATTCTATCTGAAGCAAGCTTTAGATGTCCTTGAAGTCTTTAGCAATCCGGAAGAGGAACCCCAGAACGCAGGAGGCTTTTCCGACAGTGTACACGAGATATGTTGCTTGAAGGTGAGTAGGGTGTACAGAATTACCCCTAGGTCCTTGGCTTGACTGATGCTCAATTTCGGTGCCCAACAAGACATACTTGAATAAAATAGTCTGTTTCTTGTGCGAAAACGAGATAACCGTGCATTTGGCCGGGTTGACATCCATGCGATTCAAAGTGCACCAGTCGGCAAAAGCATTCAGCTGACGTTGAAGAAAGCGACAGTAGTCGAGTGAGTGCACTCGAAGATAGAGTTTCAGGTCATCTGCGTATGACAGTCGTGGTCCTTCGAAAGCCAAATTGACGTCGTTGAAGTGGGTCAAAAAAATCAACGGTCCCAAGTGACTACCCTGCGGTATACCAGACGTGGATTTGAACATTTGTGACTGACAATCTCCTATGACTACAGCCAGATGACGGTCAGTGAGGTACGATTGAAACCATTGCAGCAGGCATCCGTTGATCCCAAGCTTGTCCAGTTTGGCAATAGCTATGCGGTGGTTCAATTTATCGAAGGCTGCAGACAAGTCGGTGTAAATGACATCCGTTTGGGCGCGTTTCGCCATACTGTCAGTAATGTAGGAAGTAAGGCACAGCAGGTTAGTGGCAGTGGAGCGGCCAACCATGAATCCGTGCTGGTCGGTACTAGTATACGGTTTGCAGTGAGCGAGCAACGGTTCCATAATTACAAGCTCAAACAGTTTAGCAACAGCGCCAAGCGAAGTTATGCCGCGATAATTGCCAGCGTCCCATTTGCTACCCTTTTTGTGTACTGGAAACATATGTGAAAATTTCCAACAGCAAGGAAAAGTACCGACAGCCGCAGATAGTCGAAAAACGTGAAGCAGCGGGGGCAAAAAACTATACAAGTGTAGTTTGAGAAAGGACGAAGGAATTCCATCCGGCCCGGAATTGTGAGATAATTTGAGTTTAGAGCAGGCCTTGATTATCATCTCTGCCTCGATGTCGACTTGGCCCAAGGTTTGACCGACAAGGGGAACGTAGCTGGCCGCAAGTCTAATGTGGTCATCGCTCAATGTCTCCTCGAATTTTTCAGAAAATAGCTGGCAAATACCCTGCGGGGTGGAAGCCTTGTTGCCGTGGAGCGACATTGACGACGGAACTTCGTGACGTTGTTCGTTTACAAATTTCCAGAATTGTTTAGGACGTGACTTGAGCTTTCTCCGATACTGAAGAAAGCAACGTTTCGCGACTCGTTTGTATTCGTGATTCATCCTTACATAGTGACGACTAAGAAATAGTGTCCGGTGCTTTGTGAATTTTCTGAGGGCATTTGGCTTTCGAAATCTTTGAGCGTAACGTGACCAGTAGGATCCTCGAGGCCTCGAGGCGGATGATGCAGAGTTAGTTTCACTAGCGGAGATAGAGCTTCGCATACGAAGTCATACGGTGTCTTGGGCGCTCACAAAACAGAGGTCTAAGCTGCGGGTGTTCTGGTTGGTGACATGATTGATTTTTGAGAGAGTGACTGAGCTGTAATTGTCCAGAAGGAACGAAACATTGGAATGCATGACAGAATGGTTGGCATCGGGAAGTAGAAACGCAGTGTCAGCTAATTTCCATAAAATCCCAGGCAGAATAAAGTCGCCTATCAACATAACTTCGTCGGTTGCTTTGGCATTTTCCAAAATTGCGAAAACCGATTGGCAATGGGATGCAATTAGGTCACGCTCGCGTATGCGGTCGGGTGGAATGTACAGTCCGCAAAGGAATAATGTACGATCGCCCAATTTGATCGACATCCAAACTTGTTCCAAACGAGTAAAAGAAGGGTTTTCATGAGCCTTTGCTTTAAATTGTGTACTTATAGCTAGTACGCCCCCATCTTTCGCTTTATGGCTATTATCAGCATTCCTGTCACATCGAAATACCTCGTAATCGCCGAATACCTGACAAGAGAATGCGCGTGATTCCAGCCAGGTCTCCGTGAGAACGATGATGTCGTAGTACTGGTCCGAAGTAGCTGATTCATTTAACAGAAAAAATCTAATAAAAAAGTTCTAGTGCTGCGGAAAATTTTGTTTGATAGCAAAATATCCAAAATAAATTGAGTTTACAACAACATAAACAAAATTGAAACAAATATATTCGATAAATTAATCATCAATTTCCAGAAAATTGATGGAATTCAAAAAAGTTATCTAAAAAGGCCGAAATCGGTCTCCGATCTATAGTTCATTTGCATTACATTCAAAATTTGGTTTATTTCCACATTTCAATGATTTCTTATATTTCAATATGGCGATTGGAAGAAATCACAGTTTTGCCAAAAAGCCAATTTATCTTCGCAATGTCTACTTTAAAACTATTTGGTCATTTGGTGGCTTCACTCAATGCGAATTTGCAGTTTAACGCATTTATTGGAGGCAAAATGGTTTTAAAATGATTGTTCAGCTGACTAATAAGCTAATATGAATGAGTCCTAATACGGCATTTCAAAACAGAATTTTACGAGTTCATAAAGTCAAAATAAAACCTTTGATTGGAGTCTTCTAAAAAGACAAGGTTTTAATTTTTTTGTAAAGAAGCTGTGTTTGTAAAGAAGCTGTGGTTCTCATAAGCCTGACCAAAATATGAAACCTATTGGCACCTCTTGCTGCCATAATAAAACCAAGTTGATTTCTAGTGGCTTGCATAAAACTTAATAAAGCTGGATGGTTTTGGCAATGTTACTTGGGAATGAACCATTGTGTCAAGTATTTTTTTCCATCCCTTTCTTCCAACGAGTTTTTATAAAACGCATCAATGTGGGGATGATTTTTTGCGACCTCCCAAACCCAAAAAAAAAGTCCATTTTTGGAGTTCGAGTGTTAAACACTGTATCGGAAATAAATTATTCACATATTTTGCTTTCAAATCATATGTGAACAATAGATGTTTTACTCAAACAAAGGAGGAGGAGATGTTCTAACTAATAAAACAAAGTCTTATTGTACGAGATTTAATCTGAACACTTCGTTAACCCGATGAACTTAATGAACCCGATTCCATTGATTTTGTGATCGAAAGCGCAGCACCATATTGCTTTAAATATCAGCACTTTTCGATCAAATTTCTCCACTTAAATCGACCTGGAAGGGTATTTTAGTCGTCTTTAACGTAGATCTCGTCGTCCATCAAGATGACGGCATCCGGTCGCTGCACTTTATCACTTAGATACTGATATGGCGTAATATGCTTAGGTGGCTAAGGTGGCGGATGGAAGGTCAGGATTTGTTACAGAATGTGTAAAAGGTATGGGAAAAATTGATATAGAGGGGGGCTGATAAATCTAAAAGAATAGCGGACGTCATATTTGAATCCTCTTTAAATGGATATGCATCAAGTCTTACCAGATTAGAAAATTCTAATTTGATAAGACTTGATGCATATCAATTTAAAGAAGATTCAAATATGATGTTGAATAAATTTTTAAAATACTGTTTACGTCAATGGGTTTTTGCTTGGTAAGGGTTTCATTTTATTTATGTTTTATATGTACATCTTCACGTATTAGTAATTAACATAGCTTAATATATTTAATTTATAATATTTTTTTAGCGTGTAAGAATCGATTTTACAATTTAAAAAAAAAATCATAAAAGTAAGGACGATTTTCTAAAAGTCACTCATATATGATTTTTTTGTTTGTCTGTTCGTTGTTGAGTTATGTTTATTTAAATCGATCAAAAAACTTAAGCTCTTTTCAAATGGTAGTCTAGATAAATTTTGAATAAACAAAGTATGCCAAGTTGCTTGAAAAGACACAGTCTACCCACCAACAAAGTTTCATTGGATTTTGAGATGGTGCTGCCAATCACGAAGACAAGTTGGCGTAAACTTCGTCAAACGAAACACTGACTAACAAAAAGACAATTGAAAAAGAACAGACGAAAGAACTCAAAATTCTCAAACGAGGCTCCGAGTCATTTTGAACAGCGTCTTCGTTGACGGCTGGCAGAATGACTCGAAAGGATTTACGCAACGATATCATATAAAGCCGGTGTAGAGGTTTCTACTCTATTCAGAATCCCGCCAGTAAACCTTCATAAAAAAATTAACTTTATCACAATAATGATCATTTTTTAATTACTGTAGCGACCGAAAAAGTACAGACAAATATACGCAAATCTGCTAATCAGGAAGCGTCTTAAGAAATCCCATTATAACGCACCGCATTTGTATAATTTCCCAACCAGACTTCTTTGAGTATTGAAGTAATTGAATGAGTTTTCGCGATATATTTAAAATCGAATGTTTCTCACCAAAAACCGCCTCCAAAATAATGCGGTGCATTCAATAATTTGAAAGTTTTCAAATTTTGACGTTGATTCTTAATTAGTTTCATGGAATCGCGGCAAATCCTCCGCTGATGGGTGACTCTAAATCGAATTTCAAAACTGCTAATAATCATTAATTCACTCGTGACAAAATATGAATTTCGTATTAGTGCTCTGGAATTTCGTTAACTTTTCAAACCATCAAAAATGGTTTCATAACGTCTGGTTTATTTCCATGGTATGTAATATTTTTTCGTTGAGCATAGTAACACGGCAGACATGACCACAGCTTGCAGTAGTCTATTAATTTTAAGGCAATATTTTAGTTTAATACGTTTTACCTTTAACCCGAAGAGTAATTCTTTTTCTAACACAACAGGGTATATCTAAAAAATAATAATGATTTTAACTCTTCCACAAACGGGCACAGAGAGAAGAAAGACTATGTGAATCAATGCTCTCTGTCTTCCCAACATAATCGCATCATGTTTTGTTTTGGTCCAACTTGTTCAGTTGTGTTCAAAATGCCGTGCTGTTCGACAAGCACTTCTGTTAAATTCTGAAGTATGGAGTTGCACACACACACACACACACACACACACACACACACACACACACACACACACACACACACACACACATAGTGAAAAGCTCTGGCTAATCTGGAAGTTACACTATCAATCGCAGGTTCCGTCAGTACCTTTCGCAGGGACGGTCGTAAATCCGTCATCGATGTTA
Source organism: Aedes japonicus (assembly GCA_034211315.2). NCBI lineage: Eukaryota > Metazoa > Arthropoda > Insecta > Diptera > Culicidae > Aedes > Aedes japonicus. The sequence continues at coordinate 226,990 of JASCZW010005270.1, forward strand.
CCTTCTGTAGTCCGTCGCTGATGACAAATATGAACTGGAGAGTATGTGAAGAGTATACCCAAAGAGACCATATGGCGATCCAGTATATCATCGGCCAGCGAAATCCTGTAGCAATACGAAGGACAAATAATTGCGAGCGGAAGAGGAAGGCGATGGTCTTCGACAAGAAACTCCTTGTTGACGCACTTTGGTTCGATAACGAACTCTAGAACCGAATCACGGACCATTTGACGAATACGTTAGTAAGGGCATGCGACGCAACCATGCCGAGGAAACTGGAGCCGAGAAACAAGCGGCGCCCAGCTTACTGATGGAATGAGTAACTTAGCATCCTTCGCGCACGCTGTTTCAGAGCCAGAAAACGTGTCCAGAGATGTAAAACAGAGACAGAGCAGACAAGTGACAGCGGTCAGAGAGATACATAGGGTGGTGTTCTGAGCGACCATGACCGAATTAAAACGGGAGATAAGACTTAGCAAAGCGAACGGCAACAAGGAGCTGTGCCGAGCCGCTGATGTTAACCTCTGGGGCGACGCGTACCGTATTGTCATTGCGAAGATCAAAAGCCCATCACTGGCTGCAGAGCTATGTCCAGCAACACTAAAGGTTATCGTAGATGGGCTTTTCCCGACGTGGCCACGTACACCGTAAGACGAGGAAGAGAGAAGTAATGTTGAAGACATGCATGTCTCGAACGTGGAGGTACCCGGACCGGATGGAATCCCTAACGTGGTTCTAAAAGTGGTGATTCAGACATTCCCGGAAATGTTCAGGGATGTGTTACAGAAATGTCTAGAGGAAGGCCATTTTCCGGACATGTGGAAAATACAAAAATTCTTGTTGTTGCCGAAGCCGAAGCATCGTATAGGCCAATATGTCTATTGGATACGCTTGGGAAACTCTTGAAGAGGATCATTCTCAACAGGCTGACGCAATTTACAGGAAAGGGAAGCCTACGGTGGATGCCATTCGGACAGTGGTCGAGACAGTCGTAAATGCTTCCAAACAGAAGCGGAGAGGCGATCGATATTACGCTGTTGTAGCGATTGACATTATAAATGCCTTCAATAGTGCCAGCTGGGAGGCTATTGCCGAGTTGCTACACAGAATGAGGGTGCAAAATTCTGAAGTGTTACTTTCAGAATCGGGTGCTGATCTACGAGACCTCTGTGGGGTGGAAATCGGTGAACATTACGGTGGGAGTTCCGCAAGGTTCCATCCTTGGTCCAATACTTTGGAACGGAATGTACAACGGAGTGCTGACGCTGAAGCTTCCCAAAGCCATAGTGATCATCGTATTATCAGTGAAAAGCGAAACACTAGCAGAAGAGAAATGCTGGCGACCGAAGCAATCGGCATAATTGGATGCAGGGGTCGAAGCTACAGATAGCCCACCACAAAACGGAGGTGCTGATAGTCATCAACTGCAAAGCGGTACAGAAATACAGCGGTACAGATCAGAAATCGGCGTCTACTGGTTAGTGTATCATTATCGATACTGAGATACGGATGTCCAGCCCGGGTCGCAGCGCTGGAAGCCGAGTGAAGTTGAACAGTACATTCAGGCTCATGGCCATGCGAATCGTGAGTGCGTACAGAACTATTTCATCGGAGGCTGTATGCGTAATTGCCGGAATGATCCCGATTGGCATCACTCTCACGGAGGACAGTGAATGTTATCAGCGGAGAAATATCCGAGGAGTTCGAAAGCTTGTAAAAGCGGAGCCGATGGCCAAATGGCAACGAGATTTGAACACGGAGGAGAACGGTCGATGGACGCACCTGCCGGATTTGTCGATCTGGATGAAGAGGAAGCAGGGAGAGGTGAACTTCTCACGCAGTTTCTGTCGGGCCATGGTTATTTCAGGCAATACTTGCATCGATTCGGACACGCCGCGTCAACCTTCTGTCCGGAGTGCGCAGACGTCGAAGAAACACCATTGCGAAGCGAGATGCTTACCATCATAGGGGCAGATACCAGTCCAGTTAACGTAGTCTATAGAATGTGTCGATACGAAAGTGCTTGGAATGCGATCTCTACAGCGAAAATGGCGGAAAAATCAAGAAATGAGGGGTTGAGTGGAGTAGCAGGTTGTCGTTCCCCGGTGATGTTCTTACGTCGGGGATCTCTCCGTCATTGTATGGTAGATCCGCAGTCGGGGAGAACTCGGGCCGATTGCGTCAGTATTTGGGAGCTAAATGGCTCACCCCGTTCGCTTTCGGTATCCACAGGCAGGTAATCATCCGTCGGAGTAGGTTAGATCCGCCATCAGGCATCAGTTTATGCGATTGAGCCTGTACACATAAATAAACTTCGGGAGTAGTGGACGATTTTTATGCTGAAACTAAGGTCTGTATCCACAATAATCCGGACACCTCAAAACATTAAAAAAACATAAATTTCGGATTATATTTCCGTCGTAGTTGTTTATTTCAGATTCATGGGGTGTGTTTTAACAATTCGTGAAGACAAAACATAGTTATTCGGTATTTGCATAAAATTTTCGAACTTTGCGCTTAACTCCGTCCATTAGGGTTTGTACAGACTCTTCAGAAATCGTAGAAGCCATCTTTGTCCAAATTTGCTGGAAATGTTTGATGTCTTTGATTCCTTGCTTCTTTCCAAAAAGCTTCCGCTTCATTATAGCCCAATATCTCTCGACTCGTCTTAGCTCTGGGCAATTTGGCGGGTTTGAGGTTTTTGGTACAATGTTCACTTGATTTGCTTGGTACCACTCCATCACAGTTTTAGCATAGTGGCATGATGGCAAATCGGACAAGAACAAAGGTTTTCTTTGTGACTTTTGATGAAGGGTAGCAGACACTCTTTCTGATAGATCTCCTTGTTGATTGTGCCTGTAGTGACGAAAGATTTACTCTTTTTGCCACACGTGCAAATTGCTTGCCACACAAGGTATTTTTTTGGAAAATTTCGATGCCTTCTTCGATCTGAAATGCTCAGCTGTAGCATTTCTGGCCATAGCAGAATAAAAGCCAGCCCTGGAAGCTGCTTAAAATCCTCCAAGACATAAGTTTCATCGTCCATAACAATGCATAAAAACTTCGTCAAATATTCGCAGTACAAACGTCGAGCCCGTGATTTTGCTGCCAAGTTCTGTTTGTCGTTGCGATTTAGAACTGTTTTTACTTTATACGACTTAAGTCCCAAACGTTGTTTTGATTTTTGGACAAAACCAGGCGACATCCCTATTTTACGAGCCACCGTTCGAATGGAGAGATTTGGGTTTTTCGTTAAAATCCTTTTCACCTTTCGATCCATGACAGGATCAGCGCGTCCAATGTTTTTGTCACTTCTCGGTTTCCTCTCCACTGTCAAATGTTCCGAAAATGATTTGAGCACATCGTGAACAGATTTAGGCAAATCCACTTGTTTTTCTTTCGTAGCCATCTTGAATACTAAACATGAAATGTAAACATCAATCAACGTCTTTTTCATCATAGACTCTCAGGTATACCACAGCGAAATGTTTCATTCCTACGTGCAATATTTCAAAAGTTACAATGATTTGAAGGTGTCCGGATTAATGTGGATACAGACCTTAATTTGATCTACAAAAATGCTTCAAATATCATTTGGGTTGGGCATCATGATTTTGAAGACAGCGGTTTATGGGACACGTTAATGCTCAACCTTATGCTCAACAGCATTCCTACTGTTGGTTTAGATTGAACCAAAGCGGATTTAAAGGTTGTTCAAAATAGCCTTGCCTTCAAAAAACCACCACAACACTTTTTGGGTGCATCCTTACAGTCGGTTTAAGTTGGTTCGAATTTATACTATTGGTGTGATTTGTTCCAAATCGGAATTCGGAGAGTGGGTATAAAACGAGTATCACGTTAATATATTTCTACCCTTTCAATGTTGGATGCATTCCGGTGGGGCCGGCGATGGTATTTTTAGAAATTGAGGATGTATATTATTCCTATGGTTTAAATCGGTTGTCATATTGGATATTTCAACATATTTTTGTATTCTATTGAAATAAACAAACCACATTTGTGAGTGGCCCAAACAGCATCCTTACTGTAGGTTTAATTCGGTCCTCAAACTCGATATTTTAACATATTTTTGTATTCTGGTGAAATAAACCGCCCACATTTGTGAGTGCCCCCAATAGCATCTTTGTTGTTAGTTTAAATCGGTCGTCAAATTGGAAATTTCAACATATTCTTGTATTCCATTGAAGCATCCTTACTGTTGGTTTAGTTCGGTCCTCCAACTCGATGTTTTAACATATTTTTGTATTCTGGTGAAATAAACCGCCAACATTTGTGAGTGGCCCCAAAAGCATCCCTACTGTTGGTTTAAATCGGACCTCAACTTCGATTTTTTTTAACGTATTCTTGTATTCCATTGAAGTAAACCACCCACATTTGTGAGTGGCCCCAGCAGCATCCTTACTGTTGGTTTAAATCGGTATCAAAATTTGAATAATTTTAATGTGCATCTCTGTACAGAGAAAAATTCGGGAACATAGTTAAATTAGATCGCTGCCGACGTCAGTTGAATTCAGCACACCGTTTACCAAAACGGATCCCGCTGCAAACCCAACCATTTTATCCAACATCCCAATGATTTCTCGTGGAAGTGCAGAGGTGTTCTCGACTTCCAATATAGCGAGTATCACGTCAACATATTCCTACCTATTCCCTACTTGACCAGCATTCGGGTGAGGCCGGGGTATTGGCCTGGTTTGGGATCACCCGTTTTCACACATTGAAGATGTATGCTGGTCCCTAATATCATCTGTTGGTTCTCTGTGTAATAACAGCTGATTCGGCAATAACGGAGTAGCAATCTCGGGAGATCAATCATGCTCATGGTCATTGACGATGTATGTTATTCCCAAGCATATGGTTCTCTTTCAACTTGCTGTAATTTCCTGGCAGTTGGTTCTCTGTGTGATTACAACATATCTGGCAATTACGCAGTAGCAACTTTGGGCAGTCAATCTTGTTCAGGCTCATGCTCGTTTTTGAAGTTAAATGTTTACATTCCCGTAGCTGTCAGTTGTGATTGGTACCGAGATGCTGATGAAGACACATACAGAATCCAAATCAAGATTCGCTCAGCTATCTTGAAATTAAAAGAATAGCAGGGAATCTACGTTTCATCCTTGAGTTGTACACCAGCAGTGCATAGCCACTTCTTGAATTCACGAGATTCCTCTGGGTGGATTAAGTTCGGGATAGATGAGATTCTGCAATTCGAGTGATTTTTCAAAACAAAAGGATGCATAACTTGGCTGAAGTACCTCTAGAAATCTTCACACCTTCAGCTAAGTGAATAAAGGAATTCCTTCGAGTGGATTCTTCAGTTGTAAAGTCGTGACTTCGGAAACATATTGCGTTAAAACAACGCAATTTGTTGTGGAACATGGCGTTCATATCAGAAAGAATAGTCATTCGATACAATGATTTATAATTCCCAATTAATTCAATACTTCAACTCCACATTGCTTTTGATTCTTATCGAAAGAAAGTGTTACACCACATAGAATAGCACACCGAGAAACGGTAGAATCCTTACATTTTTGTTTATTTTTTCCCACACGCAAACCACCTTTCCTCACCGTCGCGGCCATAGAAATAGGGACCAGATACAAACACGGAAATAGCACGCACATCGAACGTATAACATCCTCTCGTGTCGTCTATCCAGTACAAAATATCCCCAGAAACACCTCGCTGCCAGGTCAGGGGGTTAGCGTACTTTTTTTATTGCACTCCAAAGCCACTAGAAGGTAGCTTCTTTCTTTCGAATATTTTTTGCAAAGGAATGAGTTTCAGTTCTTGCCATTCTGGCACGCAATCTTCAAGCAACGACCCGACGCTGTTGTCTGTCTGTCTATCTGACTGAATGTTGCGATATCTATAGGTACATCCACTGCTAACCGAAGTACATATTCGTTTCAGTTTATAGGAAAGTTTATTTTTCAATCAGATCAACAAGCTGCGGAATTTTCTCCACCCTCTCTAACGCCCACTACAGCCGTTGTTGGCGCGGCGGTGGGCTACTAGGGTACTGGGTTTTGGGCTTTTTTCGGCAATTTTCGACAGTTTACACCTGGCAAGAAAGGGGTTGTGTAACCTCTGGGAACGATTTGCCCCGGTGAACCTAATTCAATCGACAATGACCTTCGGCGGGATGTTATTCACTTTCAATGTACATTCCCACCTGTTATTTCCCGGTAATAATTTGATCCTCGATCTGAACCACCAGAATGAGATAATCGGCAAGGCTGATTGGGGCTTTTACCCTTGGCGTCCAATTTCCATCATTTCCCTGTCATGTGAACATTTTCGTATCCATTTGCCGTACGTACGACCGTATGGTCATTTTCCATCATGCACAGAGGAAAAGGAAAAGAAAACCCTACTGACCGTTTTCATCGAACCTCATTTCCTCACACACTTACACACCTGCTGCTATTCCTACTGCCTTGTTGCCATCGTCATCGTCGTCGTTGGTCGTCTTTCGTCACCGACTGCGGTTGGCCGCCTGCAAACCATCATTCATCATCCATTTCTCATACTATCTTTCAGTTCTTTCCGAAAAGAAGTAGTGCTATTTATAAAATATACATATCTTAACTGTATTTTCCTTTGTCTGATAGTCTGGCAGATGGAGGAATTGAAATGAAATCAAGCCATCAAAAATCTACTGTTGATATGACAACCTAAACTCATCACACAGCACATTGACGCCAGAAAAAAAGTCAAGCTCGGGTTGACTCCTGTCGTAATACTCGCCAAAACGACAAGGCTCGCTTGTTCATGCCGCCGGTTAATTCTTGACACCATGTGCGAAAGACCTGCTGACAAGTCGAACGACAGAAAAGGGGAACGAAATAGTTTGGCAGAAATTCTTTCTTCTTTCCTAGGCATTTGAATCTTATTGCCTGCTCTCAATTTAGTGTGCTAATTCCATTTCCACGATTATTAACTGAGAGTTTTCCAATATCAATGCATGAATCAAGTGCCCAGGGAAGTCGAAAAAATGTCAAACGTCGATCGGACCGGGATTCGAACCTACCACTTTCGGGTTTGGTAATACCGTGCCTCTATCAACTCGGTTATCTTAGGCCCCCCTGTGTGGCAGAAATTGGCAACTCCATAATCCATTCTTTGTATTCAGGTGGGAGGTGGGATATAATAGATCTTGTGTAAATAAGGTTGATGGTTCCAATTATCCTTTTCTCCCAAGTCTAAATTTAGAACTGATCAATTTTTCATTAATCGCCAGAAATATGTGTATGTGGAAGGTGACAAAATAAGACAGATTGGAACGAGTTTTTCGTAACAGTTGAGTTGTTAAGACTACCGCAAATTTTGTGGTTAATAAAGGGTGTTCCGATCAAAATTTAATCAAACAGTAATGTGGTAGCGTCGATAAAAGTTTTTATTAATAAGTCAAGTTCTTTTTCTTTTTCAAGTTTAGCAAATACAGAATACAGGAGAAATATTTAGCTAATCTTCCTTTTTACCGAATGCGAATTGCCGGGTCTTTCGTTTAACACCTGCCATCAGATATTGTACGGTCTCCTTGTCCACTTTATTCGCCGCAGAACGCCAATTTGCCTTGAACTGTTTCTCGCTCACTTTTTGAGTCTTCTTAAGGTTCCGCTTGACAATGGCCCAATATTGTTCGATTGAGCGGAGCTCTGCCGTGTTGGGAGGGCACCACTTGAACGTGGTTGGCAGCATACCACTCCATGGCCTTTTTTTCGTAATGGCAAGATGCCAAATCCGGTCAAAATAGAACGGAACAATTGTGTCGCTTCAGGAAAGGCAGCAGTAGTTTTTGTAGGCACTCGCTCAGATAAATTTGCTGGTTGACGGTCCGGTCACAATATAAACGTTGCTCTTCAAGCTACAGGTACAGATGGTCTGCCCCACCATATATTTCTTCGCGAACTTTAACAGTTTAATGTGCTTGAAAATATCTGCCACCTTTCCCCGTCCGGTTGCTGTATGAAATTCTTGTCCAGGAAGCCGTTTAAAGTCTGCCTTGGCGTATGTTTCATCGTCCTGTACCACACAATCAAACTTCGTCAGCATCGCCGTGTACAACTTTCGCAATCGTGCTTTGGCCGACGTGTTTTGTTTGTCTTCGCGATTTGGAGTCACCCCTTTCTTGTAAGTCCACAGTCCAGCTTGTTTTTTAGCTCTATCCACGGTTGAAGGCGTCACCCCCAGCATTTTTTGCGACATCTCTGACGGAGAGGTTCGGGTTCCGCTCGAAACAGCGGACAACTCTTTTTGTCGTCGCGGTGGCCTCCGGCTTTCCTGGCTGTCAACAAACGTTCACCGAACACTTTTAATAAGTTGGTAATAGTTGATTTAGCCACATTCATCAATTTCGCCAACTTGGCGTGAGAGTAGTTTGGATTTTCGTCATGCACGTGCAAAATTTTGATGCGTTGCTTCTCTTCCTTCGATGAAATTTTGATAACTGAAGTGCTAATCTCAAAATTAAAATAGAGGCATGATGCACCAAAGTCGATCCACCAGTCGACCAAATTTTGATCGAAACACCCTTTAATGGGGTCGATTGGGAATCCTAGGAGCTGTCAAGTTTTTTGACGGACTCGAAAGCACAGACACATTCGCAGAACCCGCGGGCATAGGAAAGAGTATCGTTTTCCAGAAGACAGAAGCAAGTTTACATTCCATTTCATTTTACTGGTTTAACAACATTACAATATCAACACCTTGTCAACAACATTTCGCTAATGTACTCGGCTGATGGCCTCATGGCTCATCTCCATCCTCCTTGACGACCCACGCTCGCCAGATCATTCTACAACTAATCCATACCGGCCTGATTGGAGACGAACATTATCTTTGCTGGGTTGTTGTCCTTCATTCTTGCAACATGCCCTGCCCAACGCATCCTTCCATCTTTATGGATGCTGGGTTCGCCGTAGAGTTAGGATTGCTAGTGGTCCATCCCTCGCCGCCTCCTGCACACCGCCAAAGATGGTCCTAAGCACGAGACGTGCTTGCTAGTCATCCTCGAGCATTGTCCACGTCTCATGCGCGTAAAGAACCACAGGCCTTATCAGCGTGTTGTATATGGTACATTAGTAAGCATGACCTCCACTTATTATGTGTCTTTGGATTTCACGGCTGTTGTCGTTGTTTGCTGTAAGCAAGGATCCGAGGTAGACGAATCCCTCCACTATCCTGGAGGTCGTCCCGTCTTTCGTAACGCTGATTCCTATGCAGGCCTATGATTTTGTTCGACACATTCACCACCAGTCCGGCTTTTGTAGACCGGTGTTTCAGGTGGATGTACAATTCTGCCACTTTTCCAAAGTTTCTAACGATAACATTCATAGTTATGCCCCAGCCAGATTCGCATGCTGCATTAGACGAAGTTCACAGCAGAGCAACATTGTAATGCTGACGAAAATTGAAATCCTGGAACGTGATTATTGGACAGACGACATCTCGGCGACATCGTTGTTTCCCTACTGACCGCAGTAACTTAGTCTAGAAACTAGGTTACCAGATGGTTTTGAAAAAACTATAGAAACAGATCCAGTTTAGTTCCCAGTTTAAATCCCAGTCGTACGGTGCTTCAAAATCGGTAAACAGTTGGCGTAGCGGGACCTGGTATTCACGTCATTTTTGGAGAATTTTCCGTACAATGAAGATCTGGTTCGTTGTTGAGCAACCGTCGGTGAAACCGGCCTGATAACTTCCCACATACTTTATTATCGGGGACAGCACTTTTAAGGGGACATTAAGGATTATGATCGCTCGAGGGTTATCACGAATTGCCTCCCTTCTAGTAGATGGGACTCCTCCGGTAGCTGTTTCGTTTCGTGGAGAGCTTCTCCAGGCCCGTCTTGATAAGTTCAGCTCCGACCGCTTACGGCTATCATGCTGGATCTCACCTCGTCGAAGACGTGGTCGGAAAAACCCTATCCACCGACCTTTGGTGGAGTTGTTCCATTCCCTTTGCCACATAACCATAGATGCGGCTCTAGTGGTCTTTTGAATACCTTTTGTTCCGCGTTTTTCGAAGCATTCTACATCCTCTTTTGTGACAATGCCTATTGGCATCATCCCCACTAGGACGCCGACCGCGTCGCGTGGTACCGTTCAGTATTCACTAACCACTCTTACGCACATAAGCCTGTGCGTTCTCCCTAGCTTACTCATATAGCTCTTGGTACTCGGTGATCCATGCCGGTCCTGTCCGTTTGGACAGGGTGACACTGGCCAGGAGTTTACGCTTACTCCCTTGCACCGCCGAGCTATTCTACATCATGCGGGATAATGCCGATACAGCCATAGAGGCTTTCTTGCAGACGTAATCGACGTGGCTGATTAAGGGCAGCTTATCGTCGATCATGACCCCAAGATACCTTAAAGACCTCTTCGATTCAATTGTGCAGTTACCTGCACTTATCGTCGCATGTTGCTCCGATTTGCGATTGTTAACAACCCTGACCTCAGTCAATACCAATGGAGTGCGAGGCCGTTAGCTCCACCTCTTCAATGGATTCACCACATATCTCAAGCGTGATGTCGTCCGCGAACCCGACTATCTTCACCCCGTTCGGGAACTCAAGCCGTAGTAACTCATCGTACATCGTGTTCCATAGCACCGGACCCAGGATCGAAACTTGTGGGACGCCTGCGGTGATCTGAACCCGTTTCTGGCCTACCTCTGAATCTGAAGGCATTGGAGCGAGTCGGCGATAGCCACCTAACCGGCGTAGTTGAACGCATTTCTCATGTCAAGGGTGACCACTGCACAGTAGCGGACTCCTCGCCTGTTGTGATAGATTGCCACTTCAGCCGTCTTAGTGACGGACAGAATGGCATCCTCCGTCGACTTCCATTTACGGAAGCCAAACTGGTTGTTAGACAGACCGCCTATACTCTCCGTGTATTGTGTCAGTCTGTTGGGATTACTCTCTCGAGCACCACGGATATGCTGTATACAACAGACATATAGGTCTATATGCCAATGGATCCGCTGGTGGCCTCCCTGTCTTTGTTAGCAACACTAGGGTCTAAATTTCCCAAGCGTCCGGAGAGACACCCTCGTTCAGACACCTTTGCATCACCATCCTGAACATTTCGAGAGCAAGCAAGATAGCCGTCTTGATGGCCAGGTTCTGAATACTATCCGGTCCTGGCGCTTTGTTCGCCTTTGGCGACTTTGCTATCGCAATGAGTTCATCGTTCGTCACCGTCGCCTCATCGTCGGCCCCCGTCGTGCCGTTGTCTCATGCTCATGTTGTCTCATGCTCATGTGGTCACGGGTGTTCTGCTGAGCTGCCCACCCTTCCGTCGATATGACAGCGTTAGGGTGTGGGATTCTGAAACGCTGGTCATTGGACAAGTCTACGGCGGCGGAGGGCCATGGACTCGGGTCGTGGTTCGGAAAAAGTCCCCCAACGATCATCTGCTGCAGTTCTGGTGATTGCTCGGTTGGAGCCGCCGTTCATCTGGTTTTGTCCACTATTTCCCGATAGGCGTCACCCCACGGGTTCGTATTGCCCTTCTGACACAGGCCCTCAAAGCAGGCTCGCTTACTGGCCTTTATATCCCTCTTTAGGTGACTAGCGCCCCTCTACGCTTGATACTCTTGGCGTCTGACCGCGCTCTTTCGCGTAAGTTTCGTTCCCTCTCAAGCGCCTCATTAAAAGTCTCTAGATCAAAGTAGGTCGTCCTCCATCTGCGGGCGAATGGAGTGGATGCTCCTGCTTCCACTTCCAGGTGTACTTATACTGGAGGCTGTGCTGGAAGTATGTGCTACGGATGGCTATATTCTTGGATGTGGCGAATTCGGGAAGTCTTAGACCGTTGTCGTTTGTCCACTGGTGATCGCTGAACTTTTCAACAGTCCGTCTAACCTCCTCCTCCTCCTGGCTGAACGGGTATTCAAGTCTCCTATGATGATCTTGACCTCATGGCTTGGGTCTTATTCACGTTCTAGCTGCGCGTAAAAAGCATCCATCATCAGTGCTTCTGGAGTGGGGGCTATGCATTGATAACGCTGAAGTTGAAGAATCGACCCTTGATCCTTGAACTTGATCACACGTTCTGCGTTTCTCCATTTTGCCCATCACTATGAAAGCTATTCCCAGTTCTGGTAGATGGTATGTATACCTCTGAACGTCTGAACATACCTAGAAGACCTGAAATACATCATGCAAAAGACAGTACATCCCAAATTTCGATAACCTGAAACCAATTTTTATGCAATAATCTACTATCGTATCATAACAACAACAAAAGATAAAAAATGTATTTTGCCTCTATTTCCCGTAATGTACCGGAGATAGACAAAATGATCGGGACAGGCAAATTTTTGATCAATTTTGAAGTGCTCTAACTTCATGTAATATTATCCGATTTAATTTCGCCGAAAAGCATTAGACTGAAAAATTAATGCGATTCTAAATCTGGGTAACATAATCGGCCATGGCCCTCGGACACCGGATTACAAGAATCGGCCTTAAATTGACTGAAATATGGCCATTTCCGTGGAACAGCTTCTGATAAAGGGTCCTGGATGCGGTTAACTCTTTATTTTACTCAAAACATGCCATGTGACACCTCTTTCTTCTTGGTTTTTCATCAAAAACCTTATTATAAACTTAAAGTGGATCCTTTAGCCATATTAGCCACTTCCGGAACCACCGGAACGTTACCGGGGGAACCTGTAGTAGGGACCAGTTAGGCATTTATCCCAAAACATGCCGTGTGGCAGCTATATCTCCATAATTTTTCATAAATATGATATTGATAAACTTCAGAAGGCCATTGGATACATTGGTCACTCTTGGAACCACCGGAACGTCCCCGGGGAAACCTGTAGTAGAGGTCATTTACGATTTTACTCCAAAACATGCCGTGCGGCAGCTCTATCTTCATGATTTTTCATAAATCTGATATTGATAAACATCAAATAGGTATTGGATACATTAGCCACTCTCGGGATCACCGGAACGTCCCCGGGGAAACCTATAGTAGAGTTCTCTTACGGTTATATTCAAAAACATGCCCTGCGGCAGCTCTATCTTCATGATTTTTCATAAATATGAAATTGATAAACTTCAGAAGGCCATTGGTTACATTGGCAACTCTCAGAACCATCGGAACGTCCCCGGGGAAACCTGTAGTAGGGACCAGTTTGGCATTTATCCCAAAACATGCCGTGCGGCAGCTCTATCTTCATGATTTTTCATAAATATGAGATTGATAAACTTCAGAAGGCCATCGGTTACATTGGCCACTCTCGGAACCATCGGAACGTCCCCGGGGAAACCAGTAGTAGAGGTCTCTTACGGTTTTATTCAAAAACATGCCCTATTTTTCATAAATATGAGATTGATAAACTTCAGAAGGCCATTGGTTACATTGGCCACTCTTGAAACCATCGGAACGTCCCCGGGGAAACCTGTAGTAGGGATCAGTTTGGTATTTATGATACCATGATTTATCATAATTATGATTTTGATAGACTTGAGAAAGCTATTGGCTACATTAACCACTCCTGGAACGTTTTTGGGAGAACCTGTAGTAAGGATCATTTACGATTTTACCACAAAATATGGACGATAAGATTCACTGGCTAGCCTGATCCTGATTCCTGGTACCTCTGAGGATCAATTGATTTAGCGTTGGATATGCAAGCAATTATTCGATTGAGTGTAGGGCGGAGTGGGTTTTATTAGTAGCGAGTTGGTGCTCCATCCGCATCCAGAACGGCTTCAATTCGCCTGGGGTCGCAGCTGTAGAGGGTTTTGAACAGCAGCGAACTTTGAAACGGACTGTAAAGGCGGATAGGAGGATTTCGGCTGTAGAAGCAACGGCAGCCTCAAACGACTTTTTTGAAGAACCTGTATCAAAGCGGATTGTCCGGTGGGAGCTACATAGGATGAACCTGCATGGGCGAGCAGCAATTGCCAAGCCGCTTATAAAACCAGCAAATGCTTCGAAGAGGAAGCGCTGGTGTAAGCTCTATGCCGCTTGGACAGAAGCCCAGTGTAGAAATGTAGTCTATTCAGATCAACCTTCTTTCACGCTCTTCCCGACAACTGGGCTACATTAACATGTTAATGGGATGGATCTAAAGGCAAGGATCCTAAGTAGCACACTACGATCATAATTAGTTGTAGTAACTTGATTTTGACTTAGCAAGTTATATGTATGTTATCTCAACCGAATGGCAACAAGTGTGCCACTAGGGATGATCTTAAAGCGCGCTGCAACAACGAACCTAATGTGAACAGTAAGACTCTCAATGTGACCTCCAGACACACGATCCTCTGTAGCCGGTGGAAAAAGTACTTGATGTGATATTTCCACAATGGAACTGACTCTTAGCTTCGGGTCTTTACCAATAATCCCTACTGAGCCCTTGCGGCAGAGACAAGCCTGCCAGTTCAGCACAGAAAATGCTTGCGAAATAAAAAGCACGTCTCAATTTAACTAAAACGTATACAGTAGACGTACAGTTTAAAGAGACGTTAATTCAATAAAGTTGTTGTTGTTGTTTCTTGATTATCGAGATTTTCAGCCTCGGGCTGGTTCATCTCCCGTCGTAGTCACTCAAACACCACTTTTGGGCATTTTCGTAACTTCTCCGGGGGTGAGATTCGAACTCGTGACTTTGGCGTGAGAGGTATGGATGTTAACCAATACGCCGGGGTCGCCCCCAAATAATTCAATAAAGCCTTTCGATTGCCAGAACCTACTTCGATAGTTTTGCTATTTGTAAAAATAGGATAGAAAAATTTGAAACTTTCCTCCAAACACGATTTTTGCCACTCGCTGCCTTTTTAATTTCAAACTGCTCAATTGTGAAACACCTGAAGTGTTAATGAGCCTACAATCATCATCAAGTAAACATTTGTGAGCTATTAAATAGAAATCGTTCCATTTGCAATAACATTACCATTCGTGATGTAGACAACAAATAAAATCAACTAACAATTCTAATGAAGAGCAATCGATAAACAGAACTAGGCTGCGTTTGAGCAATGATTGAACCACCGATTGGAAGTACAAACAAAAACGCGAAAAAAACATTTAATGAGATTTGTTTCAGCAGAGCACTTCCTATAGAATTTCTAAACGAGACCAACCAAAATTCCATTCTCAAATCTCCATCATCATCATCTTCATGATGGGAAGGGTTTCCAAAGATTTACACGCCACTCGAAAGGTACGGGAACGTGCTGACTGCATCTAATTTTGAACCACCTATCTCTGAGTTACTCACTTCATTATGTAAACAAGCGTATAATCTTCACTACAGTCGGCTTATGCACAACCTATAGAACATACTGCTCTCCCTGCTAGCACCGTGGGGCGGCAGAACTTTAAACAAGTTCAAGACCACACAAACGCCCACACAACTGCAGGCAGCCGTCGGTCGGTCGTCATCGTCGTGGTTGTAAGTGAACACGATAGCATCGAGCTACATCACGTAAGTAGAAATTTCACGCGATACTTTGCCGGGTGGGAAATCTATTCCATTATGTCATTTGGCTACCCCGTTGCGAAATGGATCGCGATCTAATTCCTAATGTTCCCTTCCACCCGCGTTCTTAATCCTATTGGACAGCTCCATCGTCGCATGGCAGCGGAATACGCCTTCAAGCGCCTGAATTTTACCATAATCATTGGATATGAAAATTCGCAGATTTGAATAACTGCCAATACAGGCCCTCTGATTCTCTCCTGCATTCAATATGCTTTTCTATGTAGGTGTAAATAAGACGGTCCCGGTCGATTTGGTTGGTGCTTTCTTCGACCCTCAGCTACACATACCTACAACCACCAGATTCAAAAGGCTTATTTGCGTATACTTATGAGCGGAATAGTCAATGAAACGCTGACAATTTACTCGACTACGGTCGATATGGATTAGGTAGAATTGACACGGGGGTGGAATAAATAGATATTTTGCGTTTTAGGGCTTTTGATGGTCCCTTGTGTGTTCTAAAAACATGACTTAAAGGGTGTACCGTTTAAAATCCGCACACACTCAAATTGCTATAACTTTTGAGCCTTTAGGTGAAATCAATTGAAATGCTGCGTAGACATAGTTTAGTGTGTATTGTTTACACTTTGTGAGTTGATTCCATCAGGTGCGCAAAAGTTTTCAAAATGGCGACGAAATAACAGTTTGCGCGAAAACGTTTTGCACGAGTACTTTGAGAATAAGGATCTGTCACATCGTGCCATCGGAAAAAAAATTAGGAATCGTGAATTCTACGGTATCTGGTACACAGATAAAAAGAAACATTGAATTTTCTGCCCTATCTAATGTACATAAAAGGAACACTAGATTTGGCAGAAAATAATGGGATATTTCATGTAAAGTTAAGCAAGATAACGCCTGAATCTAGCCTGTTGTATGAAAGATTGCAAGCATTGTTGTATGGCGCATGAAAGATTACAAACAATTTCGTTGTTTATGCTGCATTTCGCTTGAAATTAAACGAGGAGAAATTTGACGAGCCTTTTAAAATTCATTATTTTTTCTGTGTATCATAAAACGGTTCGAAGAACGTATGACTGTTGATCGGAAGCAGGGATGCCATATTTACAGACATGTCTGTAAATTTGCAGACTTTTCGTTTTTGTTGCAGACTTTTTTAACGATGCAGATATTTAGCAGACATTTTATTTAGCTTGCAGACTTTTACAGACAACTGAAATATTTTTTTAAATTTCAAATAAACGTATTCTCTGAAGTTCAGATTTAAAACGCAGGAGGATCTGAACAGTATAGTAGACACGGTAAGAAGCTTTGTTGAAATATTTTAAAATATCATAGGTATCATTTAAAGTAGAAATCTATGAAGAAACGAAAGCGGTGGGCCAACTTTTTGACATAGCTGCGCTACGCTCAATTTGAACTACTTCTATTCAATTTCATAACCTGCCGTGCTCTTACGGACATATAGAAACTTTCTCTTCACATCTTTGGGTCTAGCAGAAATTGTTGTCCATCCACTCCTAGGGTTGCATGTTGTTAAGAAGGATAAATCCAATTTTCAAACATGAATATGGGCATCGCCAGAGGCTTTCGGCGTGAAGCCTGCAAACGTGGTAGGATATTGACTAGGAGCTCGAGTTATTTGGCCAACCAATACGTTTTAATACTATTACTTTTGTGGGCTCTAAAGCCCAGTCGGTTGCCACTCGGGGTCAGAATAACAATAAAAGTTATGAGCTATTGAATTAAATCTTAAAACTCTGAATTTTTCCAAAGAACTACTAAACGTATAGGAAGAAAAGTCCCAGAATTTAAGGCACATCCCGGAAAGTTTAGCAGTAGGCTTCCCAGAGCTTCGGAAAGATAATTCCCGAGGAAAAGACTTCCTCGAAAAAAAAACTTCTCCGATGGTCAGGTAGAAACTTCTCAGAAATATTGGGAGCAAGCAGTTCAAGCAAGACGAATCTTCAAAAGTTTAGGACTGAGAATTACCGATCATACTTACCAGAATTTCAGGACAGAACTTCCCCAAGAATCAGGAGAGGACTTAACAGAGCTTCAGGAAAGAGGATATTTTTTGAAGTTTGGAACTTTTTAGAGATTTTGGAGCTCTTTCCTGAAATTCAAGATTGAATTTCCCAGAAGTTCAGAAAAAAACTTATCCAAATTTCAGACGGGAACTACCTATAACTTTTCGAAAAATCTGGGAAAAAAAATCTTCGGGAAGTGCTAGCCAGCGTTTCCAAAGCTCAGAGGAGAACATTTCAAAATTTCAGAATAAGGATTTCTCAAAATTCTTTAGAGAGAACAGAGAAAAACTTCCCAGGAGCATAAGGGATACTTACTTCTAATTTGCGCACCAATTTTCCAATAGTTCCGGAATAAACTTCCTCAAAGTTCGGGACAAAACTTCCCAAAAGTTTGGAAGTCCAGGATGAAACTTCAAGAACAAATTTTAGGAAATTTTCCTAGAAATTGGAGACGGTTTTGCCGAAATTTAAACAAAAATGTCCTCGCCTTTCAGGGTGGAACCAATCAGAAGTTTGGAAAGAATAAGCTCAGGAAAAAACTTCCCCAAATTTCAGAAAGAAACTTACCAGAGAGGGCACTACCTGTACGATCAAGAAGGAATTTTTTAAAAAAATCAGTAAAGAACTCCTCAAAAGTTTACAAGAGGACTTCTCGGAAGTTCCGAAGAGACCAAAAGTTTAGTTGGAACTACCCAGAAGTGCTAGAGAGCTTCCCTAAAGTTTCGAATCAAACATTCCATCATTTCAGAATGAAAACTTTTTGGAGTTCAAGAAATCGCAAAAGTTCAGGTCGATACTTTTGATAAAATCAGGAAGAATCTTTCCAGAAGTGTAGGGGGAACTTTCTAGTAGTTCAAGCAGGAGTTTTTCAGAAATTCAGGAACAAACTTCCCCGAAGTTCAGAAGAATACTCCCCTGAAGTTGAGAAGAGAACATCTCGGAAGTTCAGAAAAGAACTTTTCAGAAGTGCAGGAAGAAACTTCTGACAACTTTAAGAAGATTTTCCAAGAAATTCTGGAAAGTACTTTCCCAAAGTTTTGCAGAAATTTTCCTCGTAGTTCAGGATGAGACTCATCAGAAGTTAAGAAAGTAAATATGTTCAGGATAAAACTTACCAAATGTTTCTGGAAAGTAAGGTTGGGTTCTTAAATGTGAATTTCGAAAAAAATAAGGAATGACTGCCAAGAAGTTCATGAGGAATTTGTGAGGTTCAGGAGTAAACTTCCCAGAATTTTAGCACAGAGCCTTGCAGGAGATCAGGAGAGTGCTTCTCTGAAATTTAAGAGATAATCACTGACTAACCGAAGAAGCAGTCTATACAAAAATAATTCATATGACCATAATTATATTCATCACAAAATATTAAAATAAGGTAAAAACATCTATCCTACTGTTTACATCTTACTATGAGGACACACACTCATGCAGGAATTAAAATTCCTTACTTTCCATTTTGCCTCGTTTGGAAGATTTGATCAGTAAGAAAATTTCCCCGAAGTTAAGCTGAGAAGTGTACAAAAATCAAGAATTGTATCACGAAGTTTTCGAAAATGCTTCCAAAGTTCAGAGAATCTATTTATATAAAAACAAATTTCTGTCTGTCAATCTGTGTGTCTGAACCTTATAGACTCGCAAACTACTGTACCGATCAGCGTGAAATTTAACATTGAGGGTTTTTTGGAGCAGGGGAAGGTGCTTATGATAGTAAGAAACCGCTCCCTTCCCTGAAAGGAGGGTCTCCCATACAAATGAAACACAAATGTTTAAATCGAAAATGATAGCCCCTCGACTTAATCTACAAAAAATCTTTCTAGTGTAATTTTAGTGTTTTTTTAATTCAATTCAACTTTGTAATTCATTTAACGGAAAATTGACTCCTTTATTCTTTGAAATTCAATGGTTATTGTTGAACCAATGAAAAGTCTGTTGAATTTGTCAAATGAAAAATCAATTTTGATTTTAAAGTACAAAACTGGAAAGAACGTTACAGGGGATTTTGTTTGTTTTGAAAACTGTGTCATCTATGCGAATGCTTAAAGCTTCATTGCCACTTTAAAAATATGAAACAATAGTGTAAAGTTGCATACAATCCAAGAAATACATGCAGAAATGTTTACATAATCACACTTATAACGAAAATGACATAACTCGCTCTCTTATTACGTCTTTTCCTTTGTTTTTTTTCTTAAATGTAAATTTGTAATTTTGAAATTTTGTAATTTGTAAAAAAATATTACATACTTTCATAGACATTCCCAGACATTTCAAATTTTTATCACAGATATTTGACAAAAATATCTGGCATCCCTGATCGGAAGCGAAGATCCGAAAAAAAAGCCGTCAGGTCAACGGGAACGATTACAAACGCCTGGTTGGGGCCTTTCAACGGAAACCTAACGCATCAGTTCGAGGTGTGACTAAAAAGTTGCATGTGAGCAAGACTTTCGTGCAGCATACCAAAACCCGAGCTGCACTACGTACGTTCACGTTCAGAAGTCCCCAATCCATGACGAGATACAAAATACGGTCGCAAAAAGCAGTGCCCGCAGTTCTACGACCAAAAGTTAACGGAACCACACTGCTGCGGAATGGATGACGAGACATATGTGAAGGCGGACTTCAATCAGAATCTAGGAAATCTGTATGTGACTGCCAAGGATAAGTTTGATGTTCCCGATAACCTCCGAACACGGAATATGTCGAAGTTCGTCATGAAGTTCTTAATTTGGCAAGCGATTTGTACCTGCGGAAAGCGGAGTACATCTTTCGTTACCACAGGCATCATGAGTTGACAGGTGTATTTGGAAAGGTGTCTCCAGAAGCGGCTTCTCCCTCTCCTCATGACCGTCCGGCGATCTTCTGGCCGATTTTGGCATCATACCACTTCACGAAGGACGTGCTAGAGTGTGGTAAGGCGAATGATGTAGATGCTGGCGTCGGTGGTGTAGTGGTAAGCGTGACTGCTACTTGGCACCTCAGTAGGTCTGGTTGCAATCCCAGTCGAGGTCGGTGGTTTTTCTGAGGCGAAAAAATCTGGTCACGTCTTCCTTCGGAATGGAAGTAAAGCCGTTGGTCCCGGCAGATGTGTTGATGAGTGCGATACGTAGGGTCCAGGTGGTGGAGTCGTCTTTCTGGCTTCGGTGGTTTTCATCACGTTGTGAGGAATAAGCCGACGGAAAGTAAACGAATGATGTCGATTTCGTACCGAAAGAACCAACCAAAGGAAGCAGAATTTTGAAAGTAAATTAACTCGTTCATGTCGCCGGAAAACGATTTGTATTTTGTAATTTTTTGTATAGCTCAAACACAACAATAGTTAAGGTTTCATCTTATATTTCTATAAAGTAACATTGACTAGGTCTGTTGCTGCCGTTCTGCTGCGGATGCACACGCGGAGAGGGAGAGAGGATCTTTCAGCAGGTCGGGACATCGTCCATGTTGAACCCGGTTTGGCTGCGACGTTCCCCGTGACCCATCGGATTTCAGTGGGTCGCGGGGGCGAACTCACCAGACCTCGTCCAACCCTCACCTCCAGACCTTCCGTCACTTAAGCACGTGGCGTGTGGCGCGGCAATGGCGTGTGACTCACCGGCCACCAGTACGGGACACGCCGCTCCGGAGAACCTCGAAATGGTTATTCTGACCAGGGAAACTTCTGGGATGCCGGGGATTCTTCTGACTAAACTGGTGGCTCTGGGTAATTGGGGTTATCGCCTGTCTGCACTACGGCAGTTTTCCACATGGCGCTATTGTGGACACTCGGACTAGGGGTTCTCCGCCCTAGATTGGCGCACTTTCGGGACACGACGCCCTTGCTTTCGTTCCTGTTTCACTCAACTGTCCACTCCAAGCCAGTCACTTCCTTGGACTCCTTCGATGTATCTCTCGATCGAATTCCTCAACGGAAAAAGAACTCCTATCTGGTGTCACATCCGATCGGTCTTTCGATCTATTACGTTCATCCTCGTTATTCTCCTCGTCGTCGTCGCCTAGATTGTTCGACCCTTCCACTCTCTTTTTTTTCTCTTCCTCTCTTCATTTCTCCCTTTCCGGTATGAAATACAAATAACAAATATTTTTCATTAGGGCCTGACTGACAAACGTAAACAATGGCTTCTTCCGTAAATTTCTCGTGGCACAAAGGCTTGCCATGTCCCATGCCTTCAATTCTATCGGATAGGTAAACTCTTTCCCTTCAAAATGACCGTGGTGGATTGATTAGGCTTGCTTTCAATTACGAGAAATTCGCGGAAAAAGCCATTGTTCACGTTTGTCAGTTAGGCCCTTATGAAAAATATTTGTCGAAATGATAACCTTAGTTACAGTTGTTGTCACCGGCTGAGAGATGCAAAACGTTTCCGAGGGACTATCTAATAGGAATTTTATTTTTCAAATGAAATAGATGCTATACAAATCAAAAGTGCCAAACCAAATTTTACAATTATTTACAAATATAACCTATGGACAAATTTAACCTGATAACAAATATATACATACATACATACATATCTACTCATAGCCTTAATCAACCTCCTCGAGCACCGTGCCTTGGGTCGGGCCATTGTTCCGAAGGCGTTGGTAACAATTTTAAGATTTGTATTCAAACAGCGAGTTCTGAACCGATTTCAATAAATTTTAGTCACAAAACTTTTTTCGGTTGCTACCCACGCCTTGAAACTTGATGGACTCACGACCCAGTATTGTTGAAGATGCTGCTCTTCTGCTCTTGGTATTACTTAATTCTTTTATGTTTGGCTTTTTATACCGACACTGATGGCGGTGGATGCGATTTGGAAGGCGTTTTTTTTAGAATCGAAGCCCTTAGAGCTGTTCTGACTGAAAATGATATTTGAAGTGGTTTGAAACGTGCATGTATGGAACTGCTCTTCTGTCTGGTGGCACTTCAAACGACGATCAACTTGCCAGTCGATGAAAATGACTTTGGAAGTTGTTGTTTATTAAGAGGGACTTAAGCAACATTCTTTTGTTCATACGGTGGATGTGTTTTCGTTAGCTGCTTTTATGATAATCTTAGTTTCTGGGCTCCTGACTAGTTGCATGAATTTTCTTCCATTTCCACATTCTGTCTTCATTTATAAAGCCTGTCCACGTTAAATTTTAGACACCAAAATAATAGCAGCAAAAAAATTAAATTACTCATAATTCAACGTAAGCGATTGTTTATCTTACAATAATAGAGTTATATCTTCATTAGGAACAGTTGATTAAGATGTTAATCCTTCTTTCTGTAAAATTCTCGAACTTTCTGTGGTACATCCGCCATCACGGTACGGTACGCTTTCTTCTTAGTTTTGAAGAGTTTCCGCTTAACTAGAGCCCAATAGCTCTCTATTGGGCGATGTTCTGGACAGTTTGGTGGATTGACTGTTTTTGGCACGTATTTGACCTTTTGTACCTTATACCATTCCAGGACGCATTTTGCATAATGACAAGATGCCAAATCAGGCCAAAACAGAGCTGGAGAGTCTAGGCATCCTCGAGCTCGGAAATTGTACCAGCAGGTTTTGACGAAGTACCAAGGTTGCCTGCTCATCGACGATGAAACCTACGTCAAAATGGATTTCGGACAGCTTCCTGGCCAAAAATTCTACATGGCGACGGCACGAGGAGTTGTTCCTACGAAGTTGAAGTTTGCTTTTATGGACAAATTTGCCAAGAAACTAGTGGTTTGGAAAGGGATATGCAGCTGCGGAGCAAAGACCAAAGTGTTCGTCACGAATAAGACGATGGGCTCGAAGTTGTAAGAAGAAAAATGCCTCAAAAACCGTGTACTACCTTCCATCAAAGCCCCGAAAGGTCCTGTGAAGGTTTGGCCAGATTTGGCGAGTTGCCACTACAGCCGGGAAGTCATCCAGTGGTACCGCGATAATAACGTAGATTTCATCGATAAAAACATAAATCCACCCAACTGCCCGCAGTTCCGGCCCATCGGGAGATTTTGGGCAATAATGAAGCGGAAGCTTAAAAAAGTGGAAAAAACGGCTCGAGACGCGACTCAGGTGACCAACATGTGGAACAAATGTGCCAATGAAGTTGTCTCCGGAGGTGTGCAGCGTTTGATGGGAAGAATAAAGAAAAAAGTGTGAATTTTCATAAAAAACGAAGAGAAATGCTTTGCATTGAGATTTTTTTCCTTAAAGTACAGTGAATAACCTTTGTTTTGATTTATTGAACTTATTTGTACATCAATCCGTTACCGAGATACAAATGATTTTATTATTCCGGATACTAAATGGACATCGCTTTAACTACAATGGAACTGACTCTTAGCTTCGGGTCTTGACAAAGCATTTCTACTTAGGGCTTGCGGCACGTCAAGCCGTTCTGTTAACTGTACCGAAACTTAAAATTTGTTGTTGTATTAGGAACTTTGCTAAATAACTTCCAACATTGATAAAGTTCTGTGACCATCGCTGAATTTCTGCACTGATGCTGGTTCATTGATAAGGTTCAGCGAAACTCTTTAAAGTTCTACAAAATTTGATAAAATTCTGCGAACAAATTTCCCTGAACCTTTTGACTCGTGGAACTCGGTTGATGTTAAACCAAATCAACACGAAGCAGGCGAAGCTCAAAAACAAAACACGCGGACGTCAAGGTAAAATACACAGAACAATGGCGATCAAAACGGAAAATTAAAAAAAATAAATTAATTATTGATCTATGTTCGGTGGTCTACATTCTTGGAATTGTTATAAAACTAAACTAAAATAATATAACACCGCTTAAAACGGCCATAGTGAGCGTGCCACTACAAAATATCCAAAGCGTACGTATTCTAAGTAAACCGTGATATGTATCCTTTTGAGAAATGTTGTAGATACAAAAAAAGTTAATTGCAAATAATAAATTGGACTGTTGACTGAATATGATCGAAACAAACCCGTATACAATGCTATTTTTTAACATTATCAGAATAACTGTCAGTCTCCCGGGTTGGTTGGTAACTGTATCAACAATGCATCGATTTACAAAAGATTCGACAATTTACACTGCTGGCCTTTTCCTCGTGCTCGTCAACATATTTAGACAGTGAGTTTTGTTGTATTGCAAATTGACTGATTCCCATTCTGTGTTTCCGTTTCTTTTCTTCCAAAAATAAATCACCTACCGAAATATGGACCCTTCAAAACACAACCAGTCAATCTAACGACAGGTAAGTCCCAGCTCTATTAAGTGTCACTTTAAACATATTGCCTTATGGTCTCCTTCTGATTTATGGCACCGATTTTTGTTGTCATCCCCAAGTCCGCCACTTGACTTAAGTTTGTTTTGTCATTTATGTTTTTCAATCACCCTCCTCCATTGATAAGCGATCAATTTCATTCCCCCTGTCGCCCTCGTTATCGCCTTTCCGCATAACAAAAAGCGTAGAAAAAAAAGGAAGACTCTTCGTTGCCGCAAAATGATAACAATCTTTTTGTGGCTGCGCCCGGCTTGCTTCGCTTTTGCTAATGTTGCTTTGTTTTCGTTTTTTGTAGGAAATGCAGCAGCCCGCAAGCGGCGCAAGTTGCAGCAGGCACAGCAGCAGAAGACTGGTGATCCGGCCGGAGCCGACCAGGGTCCCCAGACGAAGAATACCGTCGCGGTGCTGAACGAGCTGAAGCGGAACCTGGTGTACAACATGGAATCGCAAACCGGCCCCGTTCATGCGCCTCTCTTCACGATGTCTGTGGTGGTAAGTTGGGTTCCGGCTTCATATTCTAATGCTTAGGATTCCAATTTTAAGGTGCCTCCGTGTTATTGCGTAAGCTGATCGATTTATTTTCCGTTTTTAATGAGATAAAATGAGATATATTAAAACAAAAACGCTATCGCGGGCACGTAGACTTCATTAGGCTGTTTGTTAGTCACTGGCGTCAATTGATATCGAATAAAGACATTAAACAGTACCCCTGCGAATATCCACCTTCCCCTACCCCCGACCCTAGGCATTATAATTACTGATTAAGGGCACCCCTGATCGGGAGGGGAATAGGAAGTGAACGGTTAAGCTGTTTGCCGTTATGGTGTTGACTTATTGACTCTTCTTTTTCGTTCTGGCGGCTTTTCTTAGTAATTCCTTAGAGTTTCTACTTTTCTCTTTGCGAGTGGAGGGGGTGGAAGGAATGATAATGAGGTAATGGTAGACTCTTTTTTTTTTATGTCGATGATTATGTGCAAGTCGTTGTTTCATCATGCAAGTATTTTTTTTTTCGAACGGGGAGGAAATGACGCTCGGGGAATAGTTTTTAGTGTCCTTGCTCTTTAACGACAGCTTAATGAGGTAACAATTATTTGAATAGGAATATTTGAATTATATATCTTTGGAGGTTTTTTCTTTTTCATCAATATGAACCCCGCATTCCGAACAGTGCAATTCTGTATAATTAGTTATTTGGATAGTTTTCTCAGAATTCTTATAATATTTTGAAATCACGCTAATACTGGTTTTTGAACATAACTCAGTTAGCAAATCTGTAACTAAAGGGTGTTCCGATCAAAATTTGGTCAAACAGTAATGTGTGTGAGTCGATCAAAGTTTTTATAATAAGTCAAATTCGTTTTCTTTTTCAAGTTCAGTTAATACAGAGTACAGGAGAAATATTCAGCTAAGCCTCCTTTTTACCGAATTGCCGGGTCTTTCATTTAACACCTGCCATAAGATTTTGTACAGTTTCCTTGTCCACTTTATTCGCCGCAGAACGCCAGTTTGCCTTGAACTGTTTCTCGATCACAACAGCTTTTTGAGTCTTCTTAAGGTTGCGCTTGGCGATGGCCCAATATTGTTCGATTGGGCAGAGCTCTGGCGTGTTGGGAGGGTTCTTGGCATTGGGCACCACTTGAACGTTGTTGGCAGCATACTACTTTTTCCGTTTCATCGTCCTGTACCACGCAATCAAACGTCGTCAGCATCGTCGTGTACAAATTTTGCGATCGTGGTTTGGCAGACGTGTTTTGTTTATCGTCGTGATTTGGAGTGACCACTTTCTTGTAAGTCGACAGTCCAGCTCGTTTTTTAGCTCTATCGACGGTTGAAGGCGCCACTCCCAGCTTCTTTGCGATATCTCGGACGGAAAACTTGGGGTTCCGCTCGAAACAACGGGCAACTCTTTTCGGCTTTCGATTTCCCTCCGTTCCAGCTTTCCTGGCTGTCAAAACGTTCACCGAACACTTTTTATACATTGGTAACTGTTGATTTAGCCACATTCAACAATTTCGCCAACTTGGCGTGAGAGTAGTTTGGATTTTCGCCATTCACGTGCAAACTTTTTATGCTTTTCTTCTTTTTCTCGACGACATTTTGATAACTTAAGTGCTAAACTCAAAATCAAAATGGAGGCATAATGCTACACGTACACATTTTCGAAATGAGGGGTGTGCTAAATTTGTTAATGCACGATGAAAGGAAATGCCTCAAGTTTAAGTCGACCAAACTTTGATCAAAACACCCTTTAGAAATGTTCCAATTTCAAACAGGGACCCACCAATATATCTCATATTGAACTCCAACTGCAACAGCACATACAACCGAAAATTGTGAATTTGAGAAAAGGGATTTGCCGTATCCCAAAAATCTGAGTCGTTTTTTTTCTCTGCAACCATAAATCCCACTTGGTATTGTCCCAGATTGAGGGTCTTAGGTTGTTACGAAAAATTGTTCACGGGTAGGGTTAATGGATATATGAACAAAAAACAACAATAAAAAAATCAGGGTTGCCAGTTTTCCTACAAAATTGTTCACAGTGATGGAATAGTTCATAGTTTTTCGAGCATTACTCAAAAACAAAAAAAAAAAACGCCATCGCCCATCGCAAAAATCTCACCAATGTAAGCTTATGAATTAATTAACAAGAAATTATTTGTTTCAAAATTTTCATGACTTAAAAAATGGGTTTTCCAACTTTTCCTAACAATTTATCTCCACTGTGGAATTTTTTTTAGGAAGACTGGCAACCCTGAATTTTTTTAACGTTGATTTTTGTTTATATATCCATGAACCCTACGCGTGGCCAAAGTTACGTAACAATTTGAGACCCTTCGGCCTAAAACGAGGCCTAAACCCTTTTGTATGAAAACGAGTGACAGGCCCATAATCCCAGGCTCAAATCATCAGATGGCCACGAAACGTTGAGAAATATCTTAATGGAGAAATTTAATGAATTTGACTCCCATATTGCCAGGGGTTTCTATTGAAAATGTTCATGGCAACTCGAGGCCTCATGGAAACCTGTTCCGGATTGACCGGTCCGAGGATAAATCATCAGATAGCCACAAAATGTTGAGAAATATCCTACTAGAGAAATTTCATGAATTTTGATACCCATATTGCCAGGGTTTCCTTCTAAATATGTTCATGGCCACTCGAGGCCTCACGGGAACCTGTCCTGGAAAGATAGGTTCGAGGACAAATTATTAGATGGCCGTTGAGAAACCTCCTACTGGAGAATTTTCATGAACTCTGATACTCATACCTGTTCCGGATTGACAGGTCGGAGCACAAATCATCAGATGGCCACAAAATGTTGAGAAATATACTACTGGAGAAATTTCATGAATTTTGATACCCATATTCCCAGGGTTTCCTTCTAAATATGTTCAGGGCCACTCGAGGCCTCACGGAAACCTGTTCCGGAAAGACAGGTCCGTGGAAAAATCATCAGATGGCCACTAAACGTTGAGAAATATTCTACTGAAAAAACTTCATGAATTTTGATACCCATATTGCCAGGGGTTTCTACTGAAAATGTCCATGACCACTCGAGGCCTCACCGGATTGACCGGTCCGAGGATAAATCATCAGATAGCCACAAAATGTTGAGAAATATCCTACTAGAGAAATTTCATGAATTTTGATACCCATATTGCCAGGGTTTCCTTCTAAATATGTTCATGGCCACTCGAGGCCTCACGGGAACCTGTCCTGGAAAGATAGGTCCGAGGACAAATTATTAGATGGCCGTTGAGAAACCTCCTACTGGAGAATTTTCATGAACTCTGATACTCATATTGCCAGGGTTTCCTTCTAAATATGTTTATGGCCACTCTAGGCCCCACGGGAACCTGTTTTGGATTGACAGATCGGAGGGCAAATTATCAGATGGCCACAAAATGTTGAGAAATATCCTAATGGAGAAATTTCATGAATTCTGCCATATTGCCAGGGTTTCCTTCTAATGTTTATGGCCAGTCTAGGCCCCACGGGAACCTGTTACAGAATGACCGTTCCAGGAACAATTCGACATATGGCCCACAATAGAATAGAAATAGTTTTTAGGAATTATTCCAAAGATTCTGACATCCATTCCTGGAAATTTAATAGATGTTCCGATATTGTGTCTCCACACAGGAACACTGCCCCGAAAAACCGGATTTACAGGAACCAGATGACTTCAAATGATCATTGCCGATAATGATCCTAAAACAAATGAGTTTTTGAACCTAACAGGGCCAAAAGATTTAAAATCGGTCAACAATTGCCAAAGTTATAATCATTTGAATTTGGTGGGCTCCCGGGTACCCTGTCGATCACTTAAGAGGTAAAAAAATCGAAGTTCTCCCCTTCGGCCCCCCTTGCTACTAAACGAAATGTGTTTATGCAAAAACTTGCCTGCCAATCATTTTTTAAGGTGTCGCTGAATTTCAGATTCTTGTTTTAAAATAAAATATGAAAATTCGTAATGTAAAACATGAAAAGGTCCCGGGTACCCTGTCGATCACATAGGGTTAATAAACGAGAAAATATTTTTTTTCGAAATATTTCATGACTCAGAAAATGGTTTTCTCGGCTTTTCTAAAAAAAAATCCTTAGCTGTGGAAAGATTTTTTTTAAAGTATTTTTTTTTCCAAATTCTAGAGAAAATTTCGTTATAGTTTGGAGAAAAAAATGGTTCTACGATGAAGCGTTCTTGACTTGTATTTTTTTCGAAGTTAGTGATGTTCGGGAAAATCGAAAAACCTCAATTGGCGTTTGCCAGGTAAACTGGCAACCCTGAATTTTTTAATATTTTTGTTGTTGTTCATATATCCAATTCGTAACATTCTGAGACCCTTCGGTCCAATCTGTACGATGATAAAAAAAATCCCCTGGTTACAGACGGTGGCATAGTATTTGACCGAGTTGCTTGTAGGCGGCGCTCAGCAGCTTTATTGCGCAATAGTTGCAGCAATCCAGCTTGACATTCTTTTTATTGATGGAACAAGAGGTCCTGGAAGACCTTGACGACCTATTCCGGGGTCATTAAGTGTCCAATGCAATCAAGAACCAAAACGCTATTGAAATGTCTTGAGAAAGGGGCTACCCCATATGGCATAATGTAATTTGGCATAAGATGTTCGATAACACTGTGGTCGGCAGTGATTCTTAAACCCAGAGCTCCATGCCAGTTTCCTTTAGCTTGGGTCCCAAAACCACCGAATATCGTATTTCGACCTCATGCAATTTGCATTTTTCCTCACAAATTGGCATCAAAAATTGAAATTTTGATATATTTTGAGAATCCCTCAAATAACTGCCTCAGCTTAAATGTAAATGCTCCAAAAGCATTTTTTTGAAATTTAACAAACAACTTTGCAGAAGAAAGTGTGTCGATCCGGCTTCACCAGAAAAAGTTATGACCGTTGAAAGGCAGCATATTTTAGCAAAAAAAAAACAGCATAGTACAGTAAACCCCCCGACATGCGCGGATTCCCTTGATGATGGTCTCAAATGATATATGGGCATTGACCTTTGTTGTTTCATCAGAAAATATCTCGTGATCCTTCGTATATAGGAAGTTACTTCCTTCAGCAAAGTTGTTCAGTAGATCAAGGCCTTCAGGATGGTAAACTTAAAACTTCAGAATTATCTCACTACGCGGCGCTAGTGTGCATGTAAACTTACTTTATAACCTGAATCTCGAGATCCTTGACATATAGCAAGTTGGTGTCTTCGACAAAGATGTTTGGTTGATTGAGGCCTTTCGGATGGTGTTAACATTAGTTCAGAACTCGTCCGCTACGTGGCGCTAGTGTACATGTGAACTTTGTGTATTACCTGTATTTTGAGATCTAGATCGTGTATAAATTTACTGTTTTCAGGAAAGTTATTGTGAAGATGTACTGAGCTATTCATGGCGCTAGGCTACATACTGTATAATCTGGATCTCGAGATTATTGAAATATAGCAAGATGGCATTTTCGAAAAAGATATAAGAGGGGTCAGGGCTTTTTGAATGGTGTACACATTAGATCCGAATTCGTCCGCTACGTGGTGCTAGTGTTCATGTGAACTTTTTGTAATATCTGTATTTTGATATTAGATCAAGCTGGATTCATGGATTCATTATTTTCAGGAAATTTATTTGGGTAACCATCTTCCAGATGGTCCTTACTTCATAGCTCAGAATTATTTAGTGAACTATGTGATGAATGTTTATCGCTACTGCACATATGAGGCTGATTTCCACAATATGGGCATTTTTGGTACGTTCTTCTCACAACTCAGGGTAAGTCTTTCAGAGAAGTTCTTCACAAGACTTCGGGTAAGTTCTTCAGAGAACTTCATGGAAGTTCTTGAAAGAACTTCTGAGAACTTCAGTGAAGTTTTTCAGAGAACTTCAGGGAAGTTCTGCAGTGATTTTCAAGTAAGTTCTCCAGAGATTTCCACTGAAGTTTTTCAGAGAAGTTCAGAAAAGTTCTTCAGAGATCTTCAGGGAAGATCTGCAGAAAAATTCAGGGAAGTTCTGCAGAGAACTTCAGGGAAGCTGTTCTGAGAACTTCCGGGAAGTTTTGCAGAGAGTTTCAGATTTTTTTTTTCAGAGAACTTAAGGGAAGCATTTCAGAGAAATTCAGGGAACTTTTGCGGAGAGCTTCAGGAAAGTTCTGCAGAGAACACCAGGGAGGGTTTGAGGAGAGCTTTAGGAAAATTATTCAGAGATCTTCAGGGATGTTTTCCTGAGAACTTCAGGGAAGTTCTTCATAGAACTTCAGGGATGTGCTGCGGAGATTTTCACGAAAGTTCTATAAAGAACTTAAGGGAAGTTCTGCAGAAAACTTCAGGTAAGCTCTGCAGAGAACTTCATGGATATGGTGCAGAAATTTTCACGGAAGTTATTCAGAGAAATTCTGGAAAGTTCTGCAGAGAACTTAATGGAAATTTTGCAGAGAACTCCAGGGAAGTTATGCAGAGATCTTCAGGGAAGTTCTGAATTTCAGGGAAGTTCTGCAGAGATCTGCAAGGAAAATCTTCAGAGAACTTCAGAAAAGTTCTGTAGAGGACCTCAGGGATGTTCTACAAAGGGCTTCAGGAAAGTTTTGCAGAGAACTTCAGGGAAATTCTGCAGAGAACTTCAGAGAAATTCTGCAGAGAACTTCAGGGAAGTTCTGCAAAGAATTTCAGGGAAGTTCTGCAGAGAACTTCAGGGAAGTTTTGCAGAGAACTTCAGGGAAGTTCTGCAGAGAAATTCAGGGAAGTTTTTCAGAGAACTTAAGTGAAGCTCTGCAGAGAACTTCAGGGATATAATATACGGTCATATGTCATAAAGGCCGTTTGGTGACGTGTGTCAAATCGGTCATGATTGCAGTAGAACGTGAGCAGGATGCACTGAAGATGAGAGCAGAGACTGTCGGAAACGCTTTGGAGGTCATCGAAATGGCAACGGAGACGGCTACGGTTGAACACTAAAGACGCCGAAGGAACCCAAGATTCCACGCTCAAAGAAAAAAAAAGGTGATACACCAGGAGAGGAGCAACGAACTCTCGAACCGAACCGCAGACGAGCTGACGAATACGTTAGTAAGGGCATGCGACGCAACCATACCGAGGAAATCGGAACCGAGGAACAAGCGGCACCCAACTTACTGGTGGAATGAGCAACTCAGCAAACTCTGGCGCTAGTTGTCTCTGAACCAGAAGACGCGTCCATAGAGTTAAAAACAACAACAGACAGAGAGAGGTGGTGTTCCGAGCGGCCAGGGCCGAATTAAAACAAGGGATAAGACTGAGCAAGAAGAACTGCTACAAGAAGTTGTGCTGGGCCACTTGTGCTAACGCATACCGTATTGTAATGGCGAAGTACAAAAGCCCAACAATTTCCAGAAAAACTTATTGTAGATAGATTTTTTTTTTCGACCTACGATCCAACGACGTGGCCATGTACACCGTAAGGTGAGGAAAAAAGAAATAGCCCTGAGGGCACGCAAGTCTCAAATGAGGAGCTCGTGGCAGTGGCAAGAGGGCTGAAGTTGAATAAGGCACCCGGACCAGGAATCTCTACCGTGGCTCTGATTGTGGGGATTCATGCATTTTAGGAAATTTACAGGGATGTGCTGCGGAAATGTCTAGAGGGTAGCCATTTGCCGGACAGGTGGAAAATACAGGAACTAATGTTACTGCTGAAGCCAGGAAAGTATCAGGAGGATCCAGCATTGTATAGGCCAATATGCCTGTTGGATACAATCATCCTCAACAGGCTGACGAAATTTACCGAGTGCAAGCAAGGGCTATCGAGGATGTAATTCAGTTCCGGAAAGAGAAGTCTACGGTGGGTACTATCCGGACAGTGGTCGAGTCTTCAATAATGTCATCCAAACAAAAGCGGAGAGGCGATCGATATTGCACTTTTGTAACGAACGCCTTCAATAGTGCAGCTGGGCGGTTATTGCCGAGTCGCTGCACAGAATGAGGGTCCTTGATTACCTGATTAGAATTTTGAAGAGTTACTTTCAGAACCGGGTTCTGATCTACGAGACCTTTGTGTGGCGGAATCACGGCGGGAGTTCCGCAAGTTTCATTCTTGGCCAATACTTCCGAACGCGATGTTCAACGAAGTGGTTATGCGTAAACTGTGGAAATGCTGGCGATCGAGGCAATCGGCATAATTGAAAACTGGATACAGGGGTCGAAGCTGTAGATAGTCAACTACAAAATGGAGGTGTTGTTGGTCTCAACATCTGCAAAGCGGTGCAAGGAGCTGCAATCGTCATTGGAGGCATGCCATAGCCTCGAAGCACGTGTTGAAATATCAGGGTGTGATGAACGACGACTAGCTAAAATTCAACAGACGCGTAGATTATGCCAGTGGGAAGGTCATCAATACGGTAGCCAGAATCATGCCAAATAGCTATGGACCTAGCAGTTGTAAGCAGCGTTTAATGGCTAGTGTATTCTCATCAATACTAAGATACGGAGGTCCAGTCTGGGTCGCAGCGCTGGGCGTCAAACCTGGTGAATTTGAACAGTACGTTCAGGCTCATGGCCATAGGAGTCGTTGATCCCTATTGGAATGATCCTTATTGGCAGAGGAGTGACTAGAGCGGAAACTGACTAGAGCAGAGCTCGATTTGAATCTCTGATCATTGGGCAGGTGATCTCCAAGTGGCTTTTCCTTTGAGGGGAAAGAAAGGACTACTACCAAACCACGGGAAGCCGCAAAATTCACGTATCGTTGGGAGGTATCGCTCTATGCGGTATGCAGGCTATTCAGTTCAAGTCTCCGTTAAACGCTTCTTTTTCGTCATCGGATCCCTCTTCATGTGGGCATTGTACGTTAGTGATGCTGTAGTTGAAGAAACTGCACTTGATCCTTACGCGTTGACTTATTTTGCCGAGCACTACAAAGCCGGTGTCCAGCTCGTTGGTGATGCCACAGCTCTGGTGAAAGGTAGTCGGTCGATGCCATCTTTTGAATAATTTCTGTGCTGTCCAGCAAAGTTACTGAAGTTGAAGTTGCAAGGTTGCAGTTCGTCGTTGATTATCCTATCCAACCCGTGGAGAAGAGCGATTAGAAGTTCTATGTTCCCAATTTCCAATTGTAGTCCTTATTTCGTCGCCCAGGCGATGTTATGATCCCTTTGAATTATTAGCAATTGGTAATTTTTAGTGTGGCTCGTTGGGCCTTTCCCAACCCCAAAGAAGACAACGTTGAGCCGCCCCTAACATGGAGAACAGACGCTCAGATAAACTGCACCCCTTCCCTGTCAGCATATGATCAAGGTCCCACCGGGGTTGGTTACCTGATGCTTCCTATTATATTCCAGTCGGCACTACTGGGAGGTACTGATAGGAGTTGCTGGAAAAGAAACTAGGGATCACAGTTGGATCTATTTTATACTTTCTGATTGAGTAGATTGAGTAGAAACTGCCTGGGACCTCTGTGTTTTGCAGTCCTTAAATGCCCAGATGAAGTCTCTCATAAAACCTGATTGTTATTTCTAACTAAAAACCTTTCCTTTCTGCATCTTCCAGGTCGATGGTCAAAAGTTCATGGGTCACGGACGAAGTAAAAAGTTGGCGCGGATTGAAGCTGCCGCGGCAGCCCTGCGGAGTTTCATCCAATTCAAAGACGGTGCCACACTAACCCCGATCAAACCACTGCAGAACGTGGACTTTACCAGCGACGATCCGATGATCGAGAATAGCATCTTCCCGTTGTCGGATCCGCCTGCGCTGCCGGAATCGATTGTGACTACTCCGGTGGCTGCTGCGGTTGTGACAACGCCGAACAACAAGTCCAAGGCAGCGTCCGAAAGGGAACACAAGGAACGCCAGAACGGACCCAACCACAACAATAACAATAATAATACCAACAACAACAACAACAACATCAACAACAATGTGCACTCAACAAACAACAGTAATTCCCCTTATCAGCCCAGTCCAAGTTCAAATTTCAGCCATCATAACAGTACTACCACTAGTTACTATCACCAAACCGCTAGCCCTAACAGTACTACTAGCAAACCCAGCTACAATAAGAATAACATTAACAATAACAACACTACTTCCGGTTATCCAACATCCCCTTCCAGCTCCCACTGTATCAATAGTCCATCACCACAAGGTCACATACACCCCCTTCACAACCAGCACCTTTACACCTACAACAATAACAACGGTCACTATTCGAGTTATCACTACCACAACCAACACCAAAATTATCAGCAACTGCAAAAACCGCCACAACAACAACAACAACAAAACCACCCCAACCAAAACCAAGTGGTGTCGCATCAGCAATCATTGGCGCAGTCTACCAATCACTACTACAGCAAGACCGGCAGCAGTGTGAATGCCTTCGCCGCGGCCATTGCATCGGTTGCCTCCAACTCCTCTTCCACCAAAATTGACAATACCACCAAAACCACCACCATCACTACCACCACGAACCATAGCAGTAATGCCAACAATAGTAATAATATTTTCTTTACTACTAATACTACTACTACTACCATCCGACTAACCGATAGTAATAGTAATAGCAATAGCAACTGTTCCAACTATTACCACTTTCAACCGAGAAAGCGTTTGACCAGTGTTATTAATTATAAATCCTTTAATGCTCCACCACCATTACTACCAACGCCCAAATCACCACTACTGCCAACACCACCAACACATCGACACGTTCGTGTACAATTGCACCACCACCACCACCACCATCACCAAAATCATCTCGGCAACTACCACCAGAATTAGCGACTACTACCGCTGCTTGTCCCCGTCAGGCGCCGCCGCTGCTGCCATAAACAATAGCAGCGGCAACAGAGCTGCTGGTGGTGGTGGTAACCCTGCTTCAAGCAATTCCAACATCAACTCGAACAGCAGCAACAGCGTCATCATCATGGGCATCGACAGTAGCGCAGCAGCAATAGTAGCAGTAGTAGCAGCGTGGGTGGTGG
Organism: Aedes japonicus; assembly: GCA_034211315.2. Taxonomy (NCBI): domain Eukaryota; kingdom Metazoa; phylum Arthropoda; class Insecta; order Diptera; family Culicidae; genus Aedes; species Aedes japonicus. Next base: position 263,182 of record JASCZW010005270.1, read on the forward strand.
CATGACGCCGACGGCTGCTGCTGCAGCGACCCCGTTAGCGCGCATAACGGCCATCGGCAGGTGGTCGAAAAGATACAGCAAAGTTTAGATCTATTTAAAAATTCCAATGAAAAGAATGTAGCATGGAAGAAGCGATTAGAAAGCAAGTATCTTTTTCAGTTTTATATTCAATTTTCTTTTTTTCATTTCTTTAAGTATATTACTCATTTTTCCTAAGTTGTTCGTTATCTGTGTAATATCTTAGTAGTCACAGTTGTTTTACCCCTGTTCCATACAACCGTACACACCTATGAATTCTTTAGCTTTGGGAGTTTTTGGTATTAGTATCTCTTCCGTACTTGTACTTTCGATCTAAAGTATTGTCCCATTCACCCGGTACGACAGCATCGGTAGATTCTATGTTAGTGCTCACCCGGAAATTTCCAAAAAAAACTCACTCAGTAGGCCTACTGTCAGCAGCATCTGTGGCATTATGGTTTCGATGTATTGGTTGTTTTTTTTTTCGTTTCATTGTATGGGATTATTTCTGTCACGTAAACACTCACATAGACATCGACACTTACACCACAAATTTACTAATCGATGTGTGCTATAACTGTGCTTGTATGCAACTATTGCTATCTATTTGTGTATTTCTGTGAGTTTGTATTGCATACCGAAGTTTTTCTTGCAGCGGTTTAAAAATGGAGGGCAAATCATGATAGAGCTAGAGGGCAAATCAGACTTCCTCGATTTTTAAATAAGGTGACAGGAAGCTGGTTTGACTGAATTGTTTTCATCTTATGGGGCATACACACGCTCAAACCTAGTTGTACAACACGCAGCGAAATATAGTTTCGATATTTATAAAATTATCTTCTAGGTCTTTGCCGATTGTTCCGGTCCGTATTAACTTCTGTATTATTTGTAACATTGATTTTTTTTAATGGCGGCTTGTTGGGCCTTCCCCAAGTCCTTGTCTTGCCGGAGGGCCATCGTGCACAGCACTGTTTAGAGTGCCACGCTGGCACGAGGACAATGATCAGCCGCTCCTAACATGGAGAACAGATGCTGTTTTGAGCCGCCCCTGACGTGGAGAACAGACGCCCAGATAGACTGCATTCTTTGAAGTGGGCAGCCCTCCTTCCCTGTCAGCATATGACTAAGGTTCCACCGGGGTTGGTTACCCTATTTTTCCAATGGTTACTCAAACCTCAGTCGGCACCACTGGGCTGTAAGGATAGGAAGGTAGAGACTGGACAAGTGACTAAGGATCGTAGTAGGATCTATTTTATACCTGCAGGTACGCATTGTCCAGTCATTTACCTACCAAATTGTCCAACGATTTTGCTTCGCGGACGACGTTGATATCGTAGGTTCGTGGACGTAACTTTGAGGCGATGGCGGAAACGTACATCAGACTTAAGGCTAAAGCTGGTAGGATTGGGCTTGTGATTAATGCGTTGAAATCAAAATACATGAAGGGAAGAGGCTCACGAGAAGACAATGTTAGTCTCCTAGCACGAGTTCAGATCGACGGTGACGTAATCGAGGTAGTAGACGAATTCGTGTATCTGGGCTAATTTGTGACCGCCGATAACGACACCAGCAGAGAGATACGAAGGCGCATAATGGCTGGCAATCGTGCCTTCTTTGGACTCCGAAGGACGCTAAGGTCTAGCAACGTTCCTCGAACTACAAAGTTGACCATCTACAAGACATTAATTAGACCGGTAGTTCTCTACGGCCACGAAACATGGACATTGCTAGTGGAGGACCAACACGCCCTTGGTGTCTTTGAACGTAAGGTACTGCGTACGATCTACGGTGGAGTGTAGATGGAAAACGGAACGTGGAAGATGAACCACGAATTGCACCAGTTTGGTTAGACTGGTAGTTGTATACGGCCACAATACATATGAACTATGCTCGCGGAGAACTAAGGCATCCTTGCAGTCTTTGAACGAAAAGCGCTGCGTACGATCTACGGTAAAGAGGCAGATACAAGACGAAACGCGGGGAAGGTGAATGAACTACGAATTTCCTAAGTTGCAGGGAGAATCCAAATGAATGCCAGGACATCATTCGGTCAGCCAAATGTGCTAGCTGGTCGAAATTCCATGACTGGATCAACCCTTGCCAAACCGCCGCTGACATCTGCTGGGAAAAGGTAAATACTCTCAGTGGGAAGTAAGGGCACCTCTGAATCATCCTAAAGATCAGCGGACTCACAACCACTGACCCTACGACAGTTCTGCTTAGGGAAGTATGTTTTTCGTGGTGTCTGCCCTTAATCGATACCTGAACCAATTTTGCCGAAGCCCAGCACGTCTGTTCCTGACAGACACGTCTGACATAAACCAGCTATTCCAAATAGGATTGCCTGAACCCTGAGCCAGCACGCCGAAGACATCGACTTGCCCTGTTGCGAAAGCTTCTGCACGCTGTCCTCTGCATCGTCTTATCAAGAAATGGCGTGAAGCACTCGCATTCCTGGTCTCACAGCCTCGATTTTATCAACAGCTGCAATCCAGTTATTCGCCGGACTGTAGCTTCTCCTCACGTGCTGTGGTTCCAAAATTATCAAAAGGATGGTCAACTGAAGGCTGTGCGATTTCCTATGCACGAGCGGACTAATTGACTACATGCATTCCAACCGGGGTTTGACACTCTAGAACAAGCACTGAGTGATGCGGGGAAAGATGAGACACATGTCGAGTTTGCTGTACTCGAGATCATTCAAGCCTACAACCGGTCGCGGATGCCCGAAGTATTTGACCAGTTCATCGCCTGAGGACTAAGTGGGCACATCATGTATATTCTAAACAAAAACTTCTTCCACAGTTCGACTCTTCAAGTTAGCATTGGCAACCAGGACCAATTAGGTTGAACGAAGTTTTTTCAGTTTTGCTTACAAGTACGCGGATGACATCGTTTTGGTGGCTATCAAGAACACCCTGCTGGCCGTGCGGTGGAAGCTGATCCAGACGGGAAGGCATGTAGAAAACTTGCCCCTTGGCATCGGATTCGAACAGCCTGCGGAGAAGAGCGCATACATCCACATCTGCAGCAGCGACCATCGACCTTTTCCTACGCCTGTCCTATCTTGGCGGAAGAACTCATCACTCGAAGCTCTACCACCAAGGGCCTCTGGATCCGGATCGACTGCTCTCTAACAATCACTTCGACGAGGTAAAATCCAACTGCTGTAAACGAATCAACGTCCTTCGAACCATCGCAGGACGTCATTTCAATCGATGGATTGTGCAGCAAGACTACGAGTCGCCTCTGCTATCATCAACATCACCTATCACGAACGGAAGTGACATTATGAGCTTCGTCAAGCAGTTGCTAGAGGAAAAAATAACCCCGATCTAGCACACCGCGATCAGAGATTCCTCTGAACTTCTTCCGTCCCCATGGGATTGTGCCTGCGTCGAGGCAGACCCCATTCAGTATTCCGTCACATCTTGGTTGTGCAGACGTACTGCAGGTTTTCGCGAGAAGACAGCTGATCCTAGCAGAGGAGACATCCTCCTTGAGGAGTCAAACAAGCTTGTCAACCAGGAGCTTCATCAGGTTGCCATGATCCACTGGTGTTAAGCCAGCGGTTAGAACCCATCCACAGTCTAGCTTTTGATGACACCATAAAAAGGGCCCTTAGAGCGGGATCCAACCTGCAGGTGGCCCTGCAAACTGGCTGTAAGATATCACATCGCGGACCGATACAGTGGAACTGTATTCGCTGCACAGATGACTCGGTCAGGCAAGGTAGAGTGGAGATAGGAATCGCCGATTTCAGTGTCAGTCAATTTCACAAACTCCCAGCAAAGTGCTCAATTTTTCCGACGGATCGCAATTACCGTACAAACCGAGCGGCCTCTCTTTATCCTCTCGGACTCAGCCAGTGTTGAGGCGGCTCTCGAATCAGAAACCCCATCCCACCCATGGATCCAGGCTACACTGTTACACGCCCCTCTCCCACTGGGATAGCGGGGATTCTGGGTTCTGTGTGCTGGATTCTGGGACTCTGTGGCATCCCAGGCAATATCGAAACAGATCAGCTAGCCCCAATGGGTAGGATGGGTAGGCTTTTCGCCCACAGCATCCCCGGTGATGATGCCAAAAAATGGGTCAAGTGCACAATTCGGAATGCATTCAGAATGTCCAGAGAATGGGTCCACTTTTATTAGGAAAATGAAAGGGGCTAAGTCCCCGTTGGGGTGAACCCCCACGATCGCCGTAGCCAGCGTATCATTTTTAGGTACGTTCCGGGCCCACCAAGGCCCTGTCACAACGTTTCCGGGAACGGACCGTTCCACATTAACTGCCCGATGTGTAGAGTCTAGCATATCTTGGATCATTGTATCTGTAACTGCCCCCAGTATGAGAGCCCACACCAGTTTTGGCAGTATAAGAGGTGCTCTCCGTGAGGACGCTACGAAGGAGGTGGCCTTAATATCCTTCCTCAAAGATGCAGATCTATTCAACCGTATAAAGTTGAAGTAAGTCACCATGTACTACCAACCAACAACTATTACTGAGTTTTGCTAATTATACTGGACCCTTCTTTCTCTGATGTCAAAATGACTGACAACAATCAGCAGTCAATACGATGCCAGATCCTTGCACGAAAAGAACCTCCAACGACCCATCCACGAAACCGGTAACTCTGAAACAAACTCTCAATACTTTGTAACAATTTGTAATCAATGAATACTCCGATGTGAACAATTCCATATTCACGAAAGGACCTCTTTTGATCCCGCTGCTTCTATATATTGATGAATTAAGTGGAGCTGAACCAGCTGTGACTGAAAGGCTCCCAAATAAAGATGAAACCAACTAACAAACTTGGAGAAAGCGGATGAACTACGAACCGTATAAGTTGCAGGGATTATTCATTTGTGCTCATCGCTTACTTACCTACTTATGCTGGTCCAACTTCCTATTAGGACTGCACTGCGTCTATCGCCGTCCATCGCATACATTGCAAAAAATGGGCAATTACGATGGGATGAACACGTTGTAAGGATGTCGAACGAAAACCCGGTCGTGGAAGACCGGGTCTGATCGGTGAGGTATGTGACAATGGCCGGAAGCCGATTCAGCCTTGCAAAAGCAGCACAAAGTGAATAACGCAAGTTGGTGCTTCAAGATGGACATTCTTCTGATTTCCTCGAAGATCCGTAGCTTCACATAATATCAAGTGAAAAGTTGGAAATCGAACCGGAGGCTACTTTACCGATAAGAAAGCTTGGACGGCGCTTCAGAATCATCATTAATGGAGAAGCTGATCAGTAGACTAACGAATGCCGGGCAAAAATTGGCCTCAAGATCTCACAGTCGGCTTGATCTTGCGAGAGCAGGTAAATACCAACACGGTCAGCCATTTTAACTTAGTTGTGAGTCGTTTTTGACTCACTTTCGTCAAAAGTGGAGTTACTCAAATTTGAGTAACTGTAACTGGGGTTAACAAGTCGACAAGTCAAACACATCCATCTGATTTGAATTGATGTTTTTGAGTTGTCGACTTGTCAATACCAGTACTTAAATTTGATTGACTCCACTAATGACAAAAGTGAGCCAAAAACGACTCAACACTGAGTTGAAACGGCTGGCCGTGAATGTTAGAAAACGGAGAGAAAGAAATGCCGCCTTCTTTTTCCGACAGATACAAACATTTTAAATGTTGCGTTTGACGGTTTTTAATGACTTGGTTAGACATCCACTTTTGGCGCATTTGTACACCGTAGTAAATTCGAGGTTATAAAGACTGAAAATTGAACGTAGAGCTAACTACAACTTAACCCAACACCCAGTGGACCAGAATGGACATTTTCATTTTGCGAAAAGTTGCACAGGATGGAGATCGAACCCTCATTTCATGGCAATTGCCTGCATGATAAGTGACGGCGCTAACCGCTTGACTACGAAGCAAAGCCTACAAGTTGTGATTCCATTTGCTATACGTTACATTTCTGCAGTCATTACCCAGCAATCATCAACCTTCTATACGACTTAATTTATGTTATTATTTATGTCTGCTTTGCAACCCTAGGCCTCATCTAACGTTTCTAACGGAGGTCCAACGCGAAGGATTTCCATCCTGGGCGGCTGCTCGCTTTGGCCTTGATCCAGATCCGATTCCTTTCGACTTCCTCTATTGTCATTCGGTGGAGATAACATAAAGATGACTTGCTAAGTCATAATCAAGTTACTACAACTAATTATGACCATAGTGTGCTACTTGGGATTTCCTTGATGAGGCTCCGATGCCACGGACCCCTGGGTCTGCCTCTACTGCAATGTCCTGCTGGATTCCAATCCAGCGTTTCCGCCACCTCCACTTTCGTTCGCGAATCTTTGTTAATATCGGTTTCTGATGACTGCGGCGATGGAGCTCAGCATTCAAGATCCAGTTGGGAAGACCTGCAGCGTTTGAGCGTTCTCTGCTGATTTCCCATTTGAATTGGAAACTCTTATTTTGGTGCGTTGACTCATCTGGTTTGATCTCATTACATTTCGTAGACTCGGTAAAGCCTTCTTGATTTGTGCACCAATGTTGGCTCCTTCGTCTTACGCTAACTGGTCGCTAATTGGAAGCTATCTACTTTCTCCACTGCTTTCCACGCTACCGAAAAGTTAGAAGAGTTGTTCCTGTCCAACGATTTAGTCTTGTTGACATTGACGACGAGATTCTCCCGCCGCAGAGGAGCTTTCGGCGAGGCCGCTGAGCTTACTCTGCATATCAGAGCGCCGTTGCACGCTAATGAAATCAAAGTCACTGCTGTGCTCCATAGTGATAGACTGCCAAAGCCTCCTACAGTTCGGTACACGGTCAATAGCATCTCCCACGGTCTCGTCTGTTACGATGAGGAACAGTACCGGTTAAAGTATACATCCGTGCCTCACACCGGCGGCTACCAGTATAGGGAAGGACAAGGCTTTGTATGCAGGACTCTGAACGTGAAAGCCTCGTACTGGGCCTCAATGAGGTTGACGATTTAATCCGGCAGTCCTTTGCGTCTCAGGGCGTCCCACAAATTGTCGTGTTCGAGTCTTGGAATTCGTTGACGCGGCGCAGGTGTGCTAACTGTTATCAGGAATATGCTATTCCTTGGTATCCTGACCAGCTAGTATGTTGTTCAGTGGTTCAAGATCTTTTGAATGGTAACTAGCAGCTCAAAATGTTCTCGCTACGCTGCGCTACTGTGACAATGTATTTCGTGAAGGTGCTATTCCTGGAGATCCTGACCCTTTAGAAAGAGGTCTTCGGAAAAGTTTTTCAGTGATACAAGACCTTTCCATTGATGACCAGCAGTTCACATGGTGTGCAATTAAGATTCCTAACTCTTGTAACTTTGCAGTTTGACCATTAAAAAGGTTTTTGTATACGATAAAGTTGTTCATTACATCAAGATATTTCATTGGGGACTATCAGCGCCGATTGTGTTTACCACGCAGCGCTAGTGTTCTTGTAAATTTTTGGAATTAATCAAATAAAGGGTGTTCCGATCAAAATGTGGTAAAACAGTAATGTGTGTGAGTCGATCAAAGTTTTTATTAATAAGTCAAATTCTTTTTTTTTTTATCAAGTACAGTTAATACAGAATGCAGGAGAAATATTCAGCTAAGCTTCCTTTTTTACCGAATGCGAATTTTCGGGTCATTCGTTTAACACCTGCTATAAGATTTTGTACAGTCTCCTTGTACACTTTATTCGTCGCAGAACGCCAGTTTGCCTTGATCTGTTTCTCGCTCACAACAGCACTTTGAGTCTTCTTAAAGTTCCGTTAGACGATGGCCCAATGTTGTTCGATTGGGCGGAGCTCTGGCGTGTGGGGGGGGGGGGGGTGTTATTGTCCTTGGGCACCACCATTGTTGGCAGCATACCCCTCCATGGCGTTTTTTACGTAATGGCAAGATGCCAAATCCGGCCATAATAGAACGGAACAATTGTGTCGCTTCAGGAAAGGCAGTAGACGTTTTTGTAGGCACTCGCTCAGATAAATTTCCTGTTTGACGGTTCCGATCGCAATGTAAACGTTACTCTTCAAGACACAGATACAGATGGCCTGCCACACCAGATATTTCTTAGCGAACTTTGACAGTTTAATATCTGCCACATTTCCTCGGCCGGTTGCCGTATAAAATTACTGTTCAGGAAGCTGTTTAAAGTCTGCCTTGACGTAAGTTTCCACGCAATCAAACTTCTTCATCATTGTCGTGTAAAACTTTCGCGATCGTGCGTTGGCTGACGTGTTTTGTTTATCGCCGCGATTTGGAGTCACCACTTTATTGTAAGTCTACAGTCCAGCTCGTTTTTTAGCTCTATCACGGTTGAAGGCGCCACTCCAAGCTTTTTTGCGACATCTCGGACGGTGAGGTTGGGGTTCCGCTCGAAACAGCGAGCAACTCTTATTGTCATCGCTGTGGCCTTCGGCATTCGGTTTTCCCCCGATTCAGCTTTCCTGGCTGTCGACAAACGTTCACCGAACACTTTTAATACGTTGGTAACAGTTAATTTAGCCACATTCAACAATTTCGCCAACTTGGAGTGAAAGTAGTTTGGGTTTTCGACATGCACGTGCAAAATTTTGATGCGTTGCTTCTCTTCGTTCGACGACATTTTGAAAACAGAAGTGCTAATCTCAAAATCAAAATAGAGACATGCTGCTATAGGCACACATCGTCAAAATGAGGGGTGTGCAAAATTTGTTAATGCACGATGAACAGAAATCCGTCAAGTTTAAGTCGACCAAATTTTAATCGAAACACCCTTTACAAGGCTATAGTCTTCAGCAAGGCTGGTTAGTAGGTCAAGAACGTTTGATTTGTGTACAAGTGGTTTCCTGACTCAAACCAGGAATAGTCAGGAAAAACTTCCTTGATATTCTGTCCATATGGAATGATTTTGCCATTAAAAATGTAGTTTGGGGAATCCAAACCTTTCGATTGACGACCAGGTAGAACAGGTAGAATTTTTTCCCTACACTCAATCTTTGCTCTAGAGAGTTGTCGTCTTCGGGAAAGTCTCTTAGTATGTGATTTGTCGTCTTTTGTCATTATTCTTCTGTTTAGACAATTACTGAATTAATATTCAAGTGATATCAGAAATTGCATTACGCGTTGGATGGATTTCCTAAACAGCAAATGAGACAAAAAATATGTGTTGCCAAAAACGGAAACTTATTGTATTTGTACTTACCACTGACATCAACTTAAGAATTTTGCGATAGCAGCGCTTCTATGATGTCCCAGACAACCACAAGTCGTATAACAGAGTTCAAATAGTATCGTATATTTCTATATTGTTAGTCAAAACCGCAATTAAGTGTGGCCTTTATCGTATTATGTTTAAGTTAAGTCGTAAAGAGTGCAAATTTTCGACTTCTATACGATATGTCATTTATTCATCGTACTGCGTCACGAATTTAATCGGATATAAATCGCTAACCTTTTTAAATCGAATTTGTTATTACATATTCAATCGCATACGAAGTCAAATCAACTCGTTTAAGAAAACAATAGAATTTGCACGTATATGGCCTCCACTTTTGCACGTTTAAGCCATATTTTATCATTCTATACGATTTGTTTACTTACATATATGTTTGTATATCATAAAAACAACTTTCAACATACGTGCATTTTGGTTGTCTGGGGTTGCTACTTGTGTTGTTTTCAAATTCGAGTTCGATGTCTGTTCTCTAAGTTTCCGGATTTTGCTGCAGAGATGGCGCTACAACCTATCTTTTCCAATTGATATGTTCAATAACTTTGCTGAAGATGGTATTTCTCTAGAACGGGGTAAGGCCAAATAGCATAAGGTCGTTTGGCAGAAAGTCACTTGGCATAACAATAACTTGAGCTAAGTGGTCATTTGGCTTTACGCCGTTTGGCATAATTACCATTTGGCATAACACTCTTGAAATAATATAGAATCCATGTGGTCATTTGGCATATTGAGCATTTGGCATAATTACATTGGAGTAATATCATTGGCATAGGTTTTTATCCAGTGTAATATTCCCTTCTTTTAAAATGAGTTGCTCTTCAATATATGGCGTTCATAGGTTTCAGGGTTAAAATTGAAATTTGAAAATCAAATGTGTTCTTCTCTGATGTTGAAGTGAATTATTGGATTAACTAAAAGTATGTATTGCTTAGTTATGTTTGGCATAATTCATTTGAAACGGCTAAAACGTAATTGTTATAAATAGGTCAATATGGGAAGTTTTATAATCTTCATTCTTTATTAAGTAGGCTGTTCTTTAAAATTTACACTGAATTTTTTTTTTCTCTAATATTTAAACGTATGTTTCAAAACCATAATGCCAAAATTACTTATTTGCTTAGAAATTGATCTAATATTCAATTATTTATGCCAAATGTTTCTGAAGAAATCTCAATTTACAGATTTTCAATCCAAATAATCTTTCTCTAACTGTTGGGTACCCATGCCAAAAGACCTTAATACCATTTGAATTTTGAATGTCTAAGTTATGCTAAATTATAATTATGCCCACTAAGCCTGAAGCAGCATTCATTTTCGGATATATGTGCCAAATGGTGTTTATGCCAAATGATGTTTATGCCAAATGACCGCAATATTTTAAAGTTTTTCTTTGTTTTATTCCAAATGGTCATTATTTCAAACGGCATTTATGCCAAGTGACCATTGATTATCCTACATCTTATGCCAGATGACACTATGCCATATGGGGTAGCCCCCTCTAGAACTACATAAGGTTGAAAGAATGATAATGACAAAAGACGACATATTACATACCAAAAAACTATGCCAAAGACGGCAACTCTCTCAAGCTTCATCTGACAAACATAGACTGCAGCTCAATATCTGCTGAAAGATCTGTTACTAATATGATTACGTCAAATGTCACAACGAGAAACTTTGTCGAACAATGGCAACGGTCTAGAGCTTTATTTTGCAACGATAGCCAGTGGCGTCATCTCTGCGGCAAGATCTGGGACTAATATGATAATGTCAAAAGACGACAAATGACTGGATTGTTTAAAGCCGTTTTAGAGGTAAATTGTCTGTTTCCCATTCATTCGCTAAGCCGTTTGCTTTGAGAAAAGAAAGTGCATAAGGCTCTTGAATGCAACAAACGGTTCAACGTACACGGAAAAAAAATCCGTGCCCAGATCCGTGAACTGCAGTTTCGAATTCGAGAATAAGCGAAAACACACTCAGTTCACGGTGACGCCATCACGTGATCATGAACTTACTAATGTTTATAAGGAAAAATCCTGAAAATGTGAACTAATGCACGGTCCGTTTTCATTTTTGGAAACGTTTTTTTTTCTGTGTAGTCCGCGTCAAAGATGTGGTCATGTCTTGTACACAATCCCGATGATTTTTCTTATGATAATTTCTGGCCAGGAAATTTACGTTTTAAGTCATTGTTTACAGTTGTTACTTTCGACCTTTTGAAGATTTTGTCTAGAATTCAAAATTATACATGCATAGTTTGAATTCTCTAATGGAATATTTTTTTGACTAATCGTGGACAATAATATGTAAAACTCATTATTTTCTATTTAAAAAAAAACCGGTCTAGTACTAAAGTTATAAGGTTTCGAAGAAAAATCTAAATATCGTCTTTTCTCGAAGCTGATTACATCAATTATGAAATAAAAAACTACAGGGCACATTTTTTTTAAAGGGAAAAAAACCTAGCAAATCTTCTTCTGATTCTGAAGTTTTGATAATTGGTATACATTTTTTATCAGGGAATGGCTATGAGCCATTTTATTGTGCATGCTTAAAAAGTCGACATTCACTAATTAACAGCTCATCAGAAATTGTGCAATACTTACAGAAAAATAACCTTAAAAAGTTGTTGTGTTCAATAACTGTTTGCATGACCGTTATGATATAAGCTTACCGAGTGGAGCTGACTGAGTTCGGCTCAGTAAGGACAACCGAATTTTTGAAAACGCTCTTCAGCTAAAAATTAGACATATATAGAAGTTTAGCTCGTGAATTTTGAATGTGACAGGAAAAATCCAATGTATCAGTGACTCCTTTTTTCATACAAATTAATTTTTATTTTGAACCGTTTTTGGAGGAAAAAAAAAAGAATGTTCATCTACTTCCATCTCTTCTCTATTTTTGGATGGGCCCTGTGTTACTGTGTACATCCGAAGCAACCTCACAAAACACATCTTCATTATACACATATTCATTTAAGTTAAGTTTCAAATCGTTTCGTTTTGCTTTTTTTTTTTCTTTTTCGATAATATTTTGCTTCAAACAGAAACGGGTTATTTCTCTTTTTTTTTCTTTTTTAACAACCATAGGTTTTGTATTTTGATTTGATTTTCGTCCAACCAAAAGCAAGCGACAAAATTTTCATTGATTTTTTCAAATAAATTTAAACTAACCTGATAGAGAAATCAAGTCCCGAAACGCGAAAAATTTGCTTTCAAATTTCTCGAAAAATATAAAACAAATTTTTACACTTGGAATCTTCACCTATAGATGGCGCGCCGATAATCCCGACCGAAGGAGCCACAATGGGAAAAAGTATATAGATCGTTTTCTTGCCCCTCTCTTCTTCCGGTAGCAATACTAACTGAAAGCGCTTTTTGTAGCATCTGTTGTAAATACACTAATAACATGCGTGTAGATGTGTACGATTAGATGAACGAACGAGAAAGTCGACGATTCTCGTTCTCCTAGTGTGCCTCTAGCGGCTAGATCGGATTGATTTCGTCTTGTTGTACATATGCAAACTAGCATTGCTGCCTGTGGACGCGAACTTCCGTCCAATGTTTCACGCTTCAAATCAAAGCTTGTTTTCCACAAAGCCTCAGAATCCCTTAGGGATTGAGATCAGCGCAAGAGAAGGGTTCCCAGCAACAGGAATCCCGACTAATAACGCTACATGTGGCTTAGCATTAGCTTGAATGCTAAGCGGCTACGTGGTCACCCGTTTGAGGAATTCGATTCCACCGTTCCATGCGAAGCATGTTTCGTTGTTTGTCGATGTTATTTTTTTTTGTGGAATTTTTTTTTGTGGAAAGTTTGAGTCATTAATATCCATATTTCTATTCTTCTTCGTCAACGAGAATTTGAGCCGGAACATTCGCTGGGAACCGTAACGTATCCCACGGACCTGACATCTGTTCAACCCTCTGTTCTTCGGAACGTGTCTCAATTTGACCTCTCCAGACTAAAACACTTCTTTTCACCATTTCTCACCGATTGATTGATTTTCTGCCATCCATTGTTTTGGTTTTGTGTTCCGTTTTCCTAATTCGTATGTGTTTGTGCAAAATCAAAACAATAGTTTTCTAACATTCGTTTATATTTTTCCACCCCATTTCCGCTCTTTCTCTCTATCTATTTCTCTTTAACCAAAATCACAAAAAAACCTCGTCGCCACTACTACTGTACCCGATTCCCCGGAATATCGTTATAAACCCTAAAACACACTCTGATTGCGTAAATGTATATCCTAACAAATTTCGAAAACCACCCTCCCGTGTTTTCTCTGTTTTCTATATTCCGCCCCCGCCGCCGTATGCCATTTGCGGTGCTCCAGAGCTCAAATCATCGGCGGTCAGTGCGTCGCGGAATGTGCCGCCCGGCCAACCGGCGAAGCCCCAGCCGGAGAAGGGACCGGTCATGTTGCTGCACGAGCTGTTCACCGATGCACACTTCGAATGCGTCTCGACCGATGGACTGCAGCACTCCAAGTTCACCGTGGTCGTGACGGTCGATAGCCAACGCTTCGAGGGTACCGGCCCGTCTAAGAAGATGGCGAAGAATGCTGCGGCCAAGGCGGCCCTCGCGTCCATGTGCAACATCTCGTTCAGCCCGCTGCAGCAGGCCAAGTTCGGCGTGATGAACTCGTCCACCGGTATGGGTAGCATGGGCATCGCGGGACCCGGCGGGACTGGCATCAACGGAGATGCGTCCGGGGGGTGCTACGATCAGAAGAACGTGGAACTGCCGCAGACGTTTGCCGATGCCGTCGGAAAGTAGGTGTTGAGCGGATGGGGTGTGAATTTGTGGTTGAATGTTATTTTCTGTTCTCTTTTTCAGACTGGTTATCGAGAAGTTCAACGAAGTGATGAAGGGCAATGATGTGTACTCCCGACGGAAGGTACTGGCCGGAATCGTTATGACCCAGGGGTACGAGGCCAAAACTGCTAAGGTGAGTCAGGTGTGTTGGGTTGAAATATTCTGTATGTTAATGACACACTTTACTCATGTCGAAAAATTGGTAGTGGGATTGTTCTTCGAAGTCGATGGTTCGAATTTTAGGTACTGGAAATCGCTGTCTGTGTTAGGGAAGTCACATCATAGAAGTTTTGTTGAGTTCCTAACTCGAGCTATAAACCTTTGGGAATGATCATCAATCTCGTGGAGATCCTCGACAGCTGGAAAGTACGTATCACGGAATCTCAACGAAGCATTCTTGGAACTATTCCAAAATTTAGTACCGCAACATCGTATTTGGAGCAGTCGACGTCCTCGTTTAGTATGTTTGGAAATGAAAGAAGCTTTCCGTCGATGACCCAGCGTGTTCGTATCTAACACTCTTCAGGCCTGCCGACTGGTTTAGTAGCAAGGGCAGATTCCGCAATGCCGATTCAGAACCTACGATGCACAAAAGCGCATCATCAGTAGAAGCCGTGCTTATTATAGGCACCAGAAAAAACTGCAGTCAAAAAAGATTCAACCTCACACCAAGTGTACCATGTACAAAACGCTCATAAGACCGGTGGTTCCCTACGGACATGAGACTTGGACCATGCTCGAAAACAACTTTCAAGTACTTGCCGCATCTGAGCGACGCGTGCTTAGGACCATCTTTGGCGGTGTGCATGAGAACGGTGTGTGGAGGTGGATAATTATTATTATTTACTATCACCGTCTTCGATAAAAACAATCGTACAGACTGAACTACTTAATACTAGTTTTCTAAAACTTAAAGTCTAAACAATTCTACTTATTCGATTTTTGAAAACATTTTTGGATATATCAAAGTCGAATTCGTCACATACAGAACTAAAAGTGCGAAGACTCGAATCTAACGGATTATTATACCCATAGTTAGTGCGGTGATAAGGAACAGGAAGCATCGGATAATTTCGAAGTCGACGAGGAGGAACGTTCAGTGAACTCTGCTCAAGCAGCGCAGAGCAGTCAATAACGCCGATTAGGATGTCAAAAACCAGCAGACGCTGCATTTTAACACGCCTGACAGTCAGTAGTTCCAAACTTATTAGTTTGCAACGGTCCGAGTACGGAGGGAGATTAATCGGGTCATTCCAAGGAAGGGGGGGGAGGGGTGCGACACAATAAGGAGACCAAACGGGGGCCGCATACTCGATGATGCTCCGCACCAAACTGCAATAGAGTGATTTTTAAGCATAGATGTCATTGAACTCAGAGGCGTGCCGTCGAATTAGCTCTAACACTGAGAAGGCTTCAGCAGTCGTTATTCCCACATGCTGATTGAACTGTAGCTTGGCATCGATGGTAACTCCCAGGTCGCAGATTAAAGCCACTCGATCCAGATGCGCAGACAACATGCTGTACTGGTGATGAGTGGGATTGTTGGAGCGAGTGAAGGATATAACTTTGCATTTATCGTTATTAAAACGCATGCCATTGTCGCAACACCAGATTAACAATGTGTTATTATCCTCTTGTAAGGCACGTAAACAGTCGCGTGGAGAACATACTACACGAACAAATTTGAGATCATCGGCGAACGATAGTTTTAATGACGAGCACAAGCACAAATCGTTAACGAAGATGTTAAATAACAGCAGGCCCAGGTGGCTCGACTCTACGGTGAGCCAAGTATTCTGAAGGTGCGAAAAACTGAAAGGATACAGCGCATGTTGCGAAAATGACCATCCGCGAAAGCTGATCAAACTAATCAAGGGGTGGGGTGGAACCCAGTGCTGTGTGAGGATAACGGGTTCATTCGAATCCCGCAGGGGGCTTCGTCAAGATGAAGGAATCTCATGCCTGCGCATGCGGAACCGCCCAGGCAACCAATAGGCATTAGCAAATGCAGTAAGTCAACCCTAAATATGAATCTGCATTTCAGATGCTACAAGCATTATATCAGCATCTTCAAGGCTATCTGTTGTAAAGTTGCATTTCAAATGCTATTTAAATGCTTGTAGCCTGTAATAAGCATTTCAAATGCAAAATAGCATTAATGAAGCATTATCATAGCATTGCAGTAGAGCAGCCGACTTAAATGCTTGATAGGCTGCCGTAAAGACGCTTTGGAACTGCTTATTGGTTACCTGGGCGAGCACGGCAGAGCTCGCCTAGGCAGTAGTGTCGGCGTTCGACGGCGATGAGTTCGAGGTAGTCGACGAATTAGTCTATCTCGGCTCACTGGTTACTGCGGATAATGATAACATCCGTGAGATCTGGAGGCGTATTATCGGGCTCCACAAACTGCGGTCGAACAGGCTTAGCTCTCGTTCGAAGTGTATCCTGTATTAAACTCTAATAAGACCGGTTGTTCTTTACGGACATAAGACGTGGACATTGTTTCATGAGGATTTGCGAGCACTCGGATGTCTGGAGGCGGAGGATCATCCATGAGCTCGCGCAACTCGCTGACGAACACAGTATTCGTAACACCAGTCGATAGCATTACGGAACCATTACGGACACTCAACCATCGATACAAGTAGCTGGCACGACGCTGCTTCTCGGCCAACAACGCAAGCTGCAAAGCAAATTGAAGCAATCCTAAGGTGTTCTGGCGACACATCGGTATACCTTCATACATCTCTCGGAACGGCGTTATCACTGAGCCCGTTGTAGACATCTGAAGCATGTTCTTGGAAAAGTTTGCAGATGTTTTCCATAAAAATGCCCTTGAGCCACAGCGCATAGAATTTGCTTCGAATAACGTCCCTTTGTCTGACCGGTATTTCAACGTTATCCCTATCAACGGTGCAGATGTCGTCGCTGCTGCAAACAAGTTGCAGACGCCATACTGCATTGCTTTGCTAGCCGCACCATTAGGTCACATCTATCGGTCATCATTGATGACCGGTAAGTGTCCAACACTATGGAAAGAAGCGTACATGTTTCCCGTGCACAAAAAGGGGGTTAGAAGAAATGCTGATAACATCCGCGGAATGTCGAGCCTGTGCGCATATATTGGACCGCAATATATTAGCGACGACAAACGACACAAACCTTCTATCAATCACTTCCTTCATCATGGATGGGATTTCATCTGGTTCACAAACGGACGTTGTCTACATGGACCTATCTGCTGCCTTCGACAGAATCAACCATGACATCGCTGTGGCAAAACTGGAAAGACTTGGCTTTGGCGCCTCCTTGATTCACTGGTTCAAATCGTTTCTTTGTGGCAGAACACTCAAGGTTTAAATTGGCGATGAGCTGTCAGCCCCAAGGCAGTCATCTTGGGCAGCTGATTTTTCTTTTGTATTTCAACGATGTCAACCTGTTACTGAAATCTCATCGGCTAAGCTTTGCTGACGACCTTGAAATCTACACTCGCGTGGATTCGCTACGGGACGCCTTACAGTTGCCAGAAGATTTAGAGACAGTACGAAGGGGAGGAGAGATGAACTGTATGCTCTTGAATCCGGGAAAGTGTACCGTTGTCATTTTTTCTAGAAAGAAGTCTCCTATTATCTATTCGGTTATTCCTTGGTCGGAATTCCTCTGTAAAGAAACAACCAAGTCAAGAACTTTGGTGTGATTCTCGACGATAAACTCCAGTACAAACCTCACATGTCCTACACAAAAGCTTCTCGAAATTTGGGCTTTATATTTCGTGTGGCTAAAGAATTTCGAGACGTGTACTGCCCTAAGTCGCTGTACTGTTCGTTGGTAAAGTCGAATGGGGAATATGCTTCCCCGGTCTGGAACCCTCATATCCAAAATGGTGTCGAACGTATTGAGTAAATGTAACGACGTTTTATCCGATACGCTCTTCGTAGACTGCTTTGAAGGGACCCTTTCAACCTTCCGAGTTACGAGAGTCGCTGCCTTATGATTCATTTGGGCATTCTCCCAATTCGCCTGGTAGCCGCGAAGGCACTTATCGTCGTGGATTCGCAGTCTGATCGAAGAAACTGACCTTCACTGCTCGCCGATATTCCACTCCAGGCTCGTAGCCGTATCTTACGCAACACCTCCCTCCTTAGAGTTCCACACAGGAATGATTGCCTTACAACGTGGCTACATAACCTACAATAAACTACAACCAATAATGTCGGGTTTGTGTTGCTTCGGATGGAAAGACCAGATACTCAACGATCTGGCGAGTATGAAGCGCAGTCGAGGATAGAGAGATACAGAAGCGAATCGAGTGTTGTGTCGTAAAATTGTTGATTCGGTGCTGTCTGTATAGATGTTAACCAAATGAATAAAATAATACGTGATGAACATTCAGAAAATCAAATCAATCACATCTGCATAAACTAAAAATGATGACGGAGCCTTCTTGATGTCCGGAATTAACGCAATACCGGCATCACATCTGACCATAACCTTCTCATCGGCGGGATCCGCTCATGCAATGTACGGATCCAGCGACGGGAGGAAACCGTCAGACGGCGGGTTAACAGATCCAGCTGCGAAGAGATCGTTTGTTGAAGAACTTGGTTCCCGAAGGTGGGAGCGTGGAAAAGCAGTGGATGGCTTTCAAGAATGCCTTTGTCGAAACAAGCGAGATTAAGCTGGGTGAGCTGCGCACACAGCGAACATAGTGGATTACTAATAAAACCTTAATGAAGATTTAGATCAACCATTTATGAATCCCGTCAACTGTGTTCGGTTCTACAGAAGGAAGAAAAACGCCGCTGCCAACGGGACAAGCGTGAATGGGTGAATTCTCTGGTAAACGAAGGGAAGAAAGCCGCAATAATTGGCAATATCCGCCTCCTCTATGATATCTCACGGCGTCTGAGTGCAGCAAGGATGAATCCGAAGATGTGGATCATACGCTCCGAATCAGGCTGGAGCAGTTCATCGAATTCCAAAGATCCCTCTACATGGTATTCATTGTAAGCCAACGCTAGATCCGTCCAGTACACCGCGTCTTCGTCCTTATGGGATTTCTTGATGAACGACGCAATTTCCGGCAGGCATGATTTCATTTCCATAATTACAGCCAATTCACGACGATTTACCAACGAATCTAAAGTCTGAAATAATCGACTCATCCTTCACTTATCCGATCGCATGGTTACAAGACATAGTAAAGCCCGATTTGCATGACAGCTAAATTGTTCGTTCGATGTTACTTAATTCCAAGGCAACATTACTGCAATAAGTAATCGGTTCATAAGGACAATTTTGTCGCGCCGCAACTGTCATTGTAGCCCAGCCTAAAGACACACTGGTAATAGTCAAACCAATACCACAAAGAACTAAGGAATGTATCGAAAATAAGCTTTTCACGTACATTTGCGTTGTACGCGTGTATTAATGATGGTTTTAATGTGTTCATCATAGCATGCTGTGCGTTTGACTGTCATCTTTCGTATGTTTACTCGTTTGCACGGTTAACATTCTTCGTTTTAAAAATGTCGCGCATTGGAAAAGGCGTAAAAATTAAGGTTCTGGACACATGGCTTCGTGAAGAGGGTGTTACCGCAGACAGACGTTCAAGCTCGAACAAAAGAATTTAAATTTGTTGTGTAAAATTTCATCTTGCACAGTAGCGCCGCCTTGTGAACTAATTGCTACATTAAAACTAACAGTTTGACTGGCAACCCATTTTTCCCTTACCAATCAAAACAAATCTGTGGCGCCATCTATTAGCTTATTGCTACTTGATATCTCGAGGGACGCCATGTTTTTACACAGCTTAATGAGATGAAGTCGAACGTCTGTCTGCGGTAAAACCATCGAACGAACGCAGTGCGTTAAAGACTTCGGTGTTCAGCTGGATTCGAAACTGACGTACACGCAACATTTATCGTATGGTCGACATGGGGCCTCTGCGGGTCCGTAGAGATGCATGTAGAGCTTTAACTGCTGTAGATGTGCTACAAGGAAGAATCGACTGCGGAAGGATCCTTCAACAAATTAGCATCAACGTCCAACCAAGGCCAATGCGTCACCAACCCATGCTCAGGCTTCCTTTTTGCCGTACCAACTATGGGTTGAATAGCGCTATTCATGGGTTGCAGCGAACCTTCAATAGGGTGGCGTCCATTTTCGATTTCCATCTGACGCGGAACGCACTTCGTCGGAGATTTTCTACCGTTTTTAGAACAATTGACGCATGTAGTTAAGATAGTGTGTAGCTTTAATTATTTTATTTTTACTTATTTATTGTTTTTGTTTTGACTCCAGTTAAGAGGTTATGTAATCGTTTCTTATTGTATTTTTGTTTTGTTTTTAACATCATTAGGACCTAAACTCGGTCTGTTGATGTCTACTTCAAATTAAAAAAAATATTGTACGGTACTTGGTAGTAGGTTATATTAAATTAAATATTACCATTTTAAAAGGGAGCTTCAATTGGTTAACAAGGGTTATTGAGATCATCAGTATAATCAAAGATACTCTACGTCTGCATGTAGTTCACGCGAGTTCAACGTTACTACCCAAGCAATCACAAACACTATATTATTGCACTTATTCAACCCAAAATCAACATCGGTAATGCGGGATCGCATCAATTCAACAGTTGTCAAGTAATAAAGCATCAGACTAGCTTAAGAATGTACTGATGCATTACCAATGCAATAATGCTACTTTGGCAATGTCCTATGCAACTGACGAATTTCTCAGAGGAAGGATATGACGATACGGATAATCAGCCCGGCGATCACAGCGTTTTTCAAAACAGTACTAATTCCGGACAGGTGAATATTAGTCAACGTCCATTAAGCTCTTCACCCCACCCTCATTCCACGAATGAAATCACGGTATATTGTCAAAATTTTAATCGGATGAAAAGCGCTGCTAAGATCAGCGAAATTCAAAATAAAGTTCTAAGTTGTTTTTATACCGTGATTCTAGCGAATGAAACCAGTTGGGATGAGAGTGTTAGAAGTGAAGAGGTTTTTGGTAATAATTATAATGTTTATAGAGATGACCGTAATTATCAATGGTCAGGAAAAAGTCAGGAGGTGGAGTTTTAGTTGCAATTTCAACTGAATTCAATTCCGAAATAATTACTACAACAAAATTTAAAGAATTTGAGAATGTATGGGCAAAAGTGCAGGTAAGAGACGAAACTCATGTGTTTGTTTCGGTGTACTTTCCCCAAACAATGCCCGTAAGGAAATTTATGATAAGTTTTTTACTAATGCCGAAGAAATTGTGTCTTGTTTACCCCTGAAGTAAAAATACATATATATGGTGACTTTAACCAACGCAATGTTGATTTTATTGCTGACATTGATAATGAAAGTATCCTACTTCCAATAATAGGGGAAAATGAGACGCTTAATTTCATATTTGACAAAATTGCTGATTTAGGACTTCATCAAATAAATCATGTGAAAAATCAACAGAACTGTTATTTAGACTTTCTGTTGACAAATATTTCCGATGACTTCTGTGTTAGTGAATCATTGACTCCAATATGGAGAAATGAAGTCTTTCACACAGCAATAGAGTATTCTCTTTTTATACAAGAAAATGAGTCGCCTGATTGCGGACTCGAGGAAGTTCTTGACTATAAATCAGCTAATTATGCTAACATAAGAAGCAAACTAAACTTAATTGATTGGCAAACAGTATTAAGGAATGAAGAGAATGTTGAAAGTGCGACTGAAGTGTTCTACACTAAGCTGTTTGCAGTTATCCAGGAAGAAGTACCAGTTAAAAGACGTAGACGAAAAGTATTCTCAAAGGATCCAGTTTGGTTCAATAAACAAATTAAAAATTTAAAAAACCGTAAACAAAAAGCGCATAAGATTTACAAAAAACATAACAGTTCCGTTAATTTAGAAAGCTATTTGAACATTTGTGATGAACTTAATTTGGCTATGAATGTTGCATTTGAGGAGTATAATTCAAAAATTGAACGTGAAATTAAATGTTGCCCAAGAAACTTTTTTAATTACGTGAATACAAAATTAAAATCAGACAATCTTCCATCTCGTATGTATTTGGACAATAATGAAATCCCTGACAAAAATAAACAAAAGTACGATTCGACATGGAGTTTTCATAAGGGCCAATGTCGCAAACGTAAACAATGGCTTCTGCCGCAAATTTCTCGAGAATGCTAACTTAATCATAGTGAATTCTTCTTTACAATAGAAGTGGTAGTTTACTTTAGCGAGTTTGCATTTTCAAGAAATTTGCGGAAGAAGCCATTGTTTACGTTTGCGACATTGGCCCTTATGAAAACTTCATGTCGAATTCCTCTTTTGACGGGTTCTCGATTGCACACGGTAATCTCAATTTACGTTATTGTACGTTCGGTAGAAAGTTGGAATTGACTGACTACGAAGTTGATTTTACTCGCTACCTGTAACGTTAAACATAACGTCGGTAGTAGTGCGCTGTATAGCGCACCTGCTGCGCTATACAGCGCACTACTACCGACGTTATGTTTAACGTACAGGTAGCGAGTAAAATCCAACTTCGGTAGTCAGTCAATTCCAACTTTCTACCGAACGTACAATATTATGATTATAAAGTATCAGCATATTTTTCTTTCGTCTTATTGGCACAGACCTGTTTCACACGGTGAATCTGGAATACTCGTTCACTCTGAGATTTTTCTTATCGTTGATAGTTTAAAAAGTAATCATTTTTATCATTCCCATTTCATCGATTCTCTAAAAAACTTTGACAGTCGTGTTCAGTGTGATACATTTTTTTTCCAAAACAAACAATGCACTTTCGATGTGTACATTAGGCTGGGTCAAATTCAAATTCTAGTTCCCTAATAATTTTTGGAAGCCTTTTGAGTCCCATAATAACTGTGCAAAATTTCAGCTCGATCGGTGCAACTATATTTTTGCTCTCGAGGTTTTAATTTTACATAGGATTTTATATGGGAAAACTTACTTTTACATTGAATAATCTGGCGAGGTGACCCGTTGCCATCTAAAAATAAGTGAACCAAATTTTCTTCTTGGAAATTTTCCAAGGAAATTTTTCTTTCAAGACTGCAAAGCGATCCGACGATTGTAGAAAAAGTTATTAAGCTAAAACTGATTACAATCCAAACGAACGGCTCACTGAACTGTTTTTCCTAACAACACTGCTACCTGCAGCATAGCCTGTAGCCTGCTGCTGTTGGCGCGAAGCAACCACGTTGTTGTGGGGCGTTCACTCGGCATGGAGGAAAGCCGTTATCATGCACATAGAACAGTTTGACAGTTGACTCCGTTTGAACGAAGTTATACAAAGCTTCAGTTGCGAGTTCGAATTATAATCTGTTGCTTGAAGAAAATGGAACAGTGTCGATTCCTTTTGTTGGCCTAGTTTTAAACTAGTTCAAACCCAAAATAATACCAACAAAAAGGGATGCGCTTCAAGTGATGTTTTATTATAATTATTTGAAGCATTATGCCATCCCAGAGTGCATCGAAGAAGTGGCTCAAATGGTTGTAAAGTTAAAATGAAAGTTAAAATGGGTTTGAAGTTAAATGAAGTATTGAAGTCTTAGTGCCGGCACATTGACTAAAATACGATTTTTTTTTTGCAAAGTCCAGATGTACCAGTTTTGTAAATTGTACCAATATTTTGAATGCTAAAATTTAGAATAAATTGTCTGAAAAAGATATTTATTCGTTTTTCCGAGCATCTTATTTTGCAGAGCTTCAGGTTCAGCCTATATTTCTTTTTTAGGAGGTCTTACTCTACTGTCGATGTTATTCGTTGAAATGTTTAATTGTTGGGATAAATTTTGTGCAAAAACATGTAAAAAATTGCGAATAAATGACCCCGTTAAAAATAATAGGTCCACTATACCGGAAGCGTGTGCACAGTATCATCCAAACCAAAGATACTATGCGCATGACATCGGCTTTCCTCCATGCTGAGTAAACGCCTCACAACAACGTGGTTGCTTCGCGCCGACAGCAGCAGGCTACAGGCCATGCTGCAGGTGGCAGTGTTGTTAGGACAAACAGTTCAGTGAGCCGTTCGTTTGGATTGTAATCAGTTTTAGCTTAATAACTTTTTCTACAATCGTCGGATCGCTTTGCAGTCTTTAAAGAAAAGTTTCCTTGAAAAATTTCCAAGAAGAAAATTTGGTTCACTTATTTTTAGATGGCAACGGGTCACCTCGCCAGATTATTCAATGTAAAAGTAAGTTTTCCCATATAAAATCCTATGTAAAATTAAAACCTCGAGAGCAAAAATATAGTTTCACCGATCGAGCTGAAATTTTGCACAGTTATTATGGGACCCAAAAGGCTTCCAAAAATCAGGGGAGCGAATATTTTTTTCTTTCATATGTCCGTGTCCCAGGCTAGTGTACATGTAGCGAGTTTTGCCTTCAATTTAGCCGGTTTTAAATCAGTGCTCTAAATTCACCAAACAACAACATTCGATGGTCGAACTAATGGATGGCAGTAAATCGGATCTCTTCTTCTACTTGAACTGGTCGTTAAGAACTCACTTTTTACACATAGATCATTGCACGATGACGTCATCAATGTGGTTTTGGCAGTTCACGGAGCTTGTTTACTTGGACTTAGAATATTTTCGGTGAGATCGGTTTGAGATTTTGTGCTCTAAATTTATTACGGTTGAAGTAAAACGGCAGGAAAACAGACACCAGTGCTTATTTTAACATCGTTTCCCGAATCTTATCGCACAGAGTCCGGAAAAAAGCTAATGAAAATTTTCAATTGAGCGGTTCAAATTCTAACACCTTGTAAACAAGCTCCCTGAACTGTCAAAAAAGTGAGGTTAATACATTCGGTGCAATGGTCTATTGCAAGCAGTTGTTAAGTGACGACCAGCACGGATTTTCACCAGGGCGTTCCACAACTACAAACCTATTGTGCCTTACGTCGTACATCACTGATGGTATGATCGCTCGATGCCAAACGGACGTGATCTACACAGATTTAACGGCAGCTTTCGACAAGTTGAATCATGATATCGCGATCGCTAAACTTGACAGACTAGGAGTTGGTGGTAATCTTTTAAGATGGTTTCGATCATATCTCACAGGGCGTCAATTGACAGTTGCCTTGGGTGACTTTCGTTCGAGGAGTTTCTACGCCATGTCCGGGATACCGCAGGGTAGCCATCTGGGACCGTTGATATTTCTTTTATACTTCAACGACGTACACTATGTTATCGGAGGGCCCCGCCTGTCGTTTGCTGATGACCTGAAAATCTTTATGCGAATCTGTTCAACCGCCAATTGCTATTTCCTCCAAGCGCAGGTTGATGCCTTTGCTCATTGGTGTACTCTAAATCAGTTGGTGGTCAACCCGGCCAAGTGCTCAGTGATAACCTTCTCACGTCAGAAACAACCAATTCTGTTCAACTATTATGGTTTCAGTTGAAAATCAAATTTATCGACTAGCGACAATCGATTTAACTCTCGTTCGGTACTTTATACCTAATGTCGGAAGTAGTGGCGCATCAGATGCGCCGTACAGCGCACTACTTTCGACATTAGGTATAAGGTACAGAACGAGAGTTAAATCGAGTGTCGCTAGTCGATAAATTCGATTTTCAAAATAACCATGAAACCATAATACCATCTTCTCGGTAAAACCGCAGACAGACGTTCAAGCTTGAACAAAAGAATTCAAATTTGTTGTGTAAAATTTCATCTTGCACAGTAGCGCCGCCTTGTGAACTAATTGCTACATTAAAACTAACAGTTTGACTGGCAACCCATTTTTCCCTTACCAATCAAAACAAATCTGTGGCGCCATCTATTAGCTTATTGCTACTTGATATCTCGAGGGACGCCATGTTTTTACACAGCTTAATGAGATGAAGTCGAACGTCTGTCTGCGGTAAAACCATCGAACGAACGCAGTGCGTTAAAGACTTCGGTGTTCAGCTGGATTCGAAACTGACGTACACGCAACATTTATCGTATGGTCGACATGGGGCCTCTGCGGGTCCGTAGAGATGCATGTAGAGCTTTAACTGCTGTAGATGTGCTACAAGGAAGAATCGACTGCGGAAGGATCCTTCAACAAATTAGCATCAACGTCCAACCAAGGCCAATGCGTCACAACTCCATGCTCAGGCTTCCTTTTTGCCGTACCAACTATGGGTTGAATAGCGCTATTCATGGGTTGCAGCGAACCTTCAATAGGGTGGCGTCCATTTTCGATTTCCATCTGACGCGGAACGCACTTCGTCGGAGATTTTCTACCGTTTTTAGAACAATTGACGCATGTAGTTAAGATAGTGTGTAGCTTTAATTATTTTATTTTTACTTATTTATTGTTTTTGTTTTGACTCCAGTTAAGAGGTTATGTAATCGTTTCTTATTGTATTTTTGTTTTGTTTTTAACATCATTAGGACCTAAACTTGGTCTGTTGATGTCTACTTCAAATTAAAAAAAAATATTGTACGGTACTTGGTAGTAGGTTATATTAAATTAAATATTACCATTTTAAAAGGGAGCTTCAATTGGTTAACAAGGGTTATTGAGATCATCAGTATAATCAAAGATACTCTACGTCTGCATGTAGTTCACGCGAGTTCAACGTTACTACCCAAGCAACCACAAACACTATATTATTGCACTTATTCAACCCAAAATCAACATCGGTAATGCGGGATCGCATCAATTCAACAGTTGTCAAGTAATAAAGCATCAGACTAGCTTAAGAATGTACTGATGCATTACCAATGCAATAATGCTACTTTGGCAATGTCTTATGCAACTGACGAATTTCTCAGAGGAAGGATATGACGATACGGATAATCAGCCCGGCGATCACAGCGTTTTTCAAAACAGTACTAATTCCGGACAGGTGAATATTAGTCAACGTCCATTAAGCTCTTCACCCCACTCTCATTCCACGAATGAAATCACGGTATATTGTCAAAATTTTAATCGGATGAAAAGCGCTGCTAAGATCAGCGAAATTCAAAATAAAGTTCTAAGTTGTTTTTATACCGTGATTCTAGCGAATGAAACCAGTTGGGATGAGAGTGTTAGAAGTGAAGAGGTTTTTGGTAATAATTATAATGTTTATAGAGATGACCGTAATTATCAATGGTCAGGAAAAAAGTCAGAGGTGGAGTTTTAGTTGCAATTTCAACTGAATTCAATTCCGAAATAATTACTACAACAAAATTTAAAGAATTTGAGAATGTATGGGCAAAAGTGCAGGTAAGAGACGAAACTCATGTGTTTGTTTCGGTGTACTTTCCCCAAACAATGCCCGTAAGGAAATTTATGATAAGTTTTTTACTAATGCCGAAGAAATTGTGTCTTGTTTACCCCCTGAGGTAAAAAATACATATATATGGTGACTTTAACCAACGCAATGTTGATTTTTATTGCTGACATTGATAATGAAAGTATCCTACTTCCAATAATAGGGGAAAATGAGACGCTTAATTTCATATTTGACAAAATTGCTGATTTAGGACTTCATCAAATAAATCATGTGAAAAATCAACAGAACTGTTATTTAGACTTTCTGTTGACAAATATTTCCGATGACTTCTGTGTTAGTGAATCATTGACTCCAATATGGAGAAATGAAGTCTTTCACACAGCAATAGAGTATTCTCTTTTATACAAGAAAATGAGTCGCCTGATTGCGGACTCGAGGAAGTTCTTGACTATAAATCAGCTAATTATGCTAACATAAGAAGCAAACTAAACTTAATTGATTGGCAAACAGTATTAAGGAATGAAGAGAATGTTGAAAGTGCGACTGAAGTGTTCTACACTAAGCTGTTTGCAGTTATCCAGGAAGAAGTACCAGTTAAAAGACGTAGACGAAAAGTATTCTCAAAGGATCCAGTTTGGTTCAATAAACAAATTAAAAATTTAAAAAACCGTAAACAAAAAGCGCATAAGATTTACAAAAAACATAACAGTTCCGTTAATTTAGAAAGCTATTTGAACATTTGTGATGAACTTAATTTGGCTATGAATGTTGCATTTGAGGAGTATAATTCAAAAATTGAACGTGAAATTAAATGTTGCCCAAGAAACTTTTTTAATTACGTGAATACAAAATTAAAATCAGACAATCTTCCATCTCGTATGTATTTGGACAATAATGAAAGTAATAATACAGAAGAAATATGCAATTTATTTGCCAAGTTTTTTCAAGAAACATACACAACATACTCAGAAGCAGATCGTGATCGGCAATACTTTGGGCTGTATCCTGAATATTCCAGTGACATAAGCGTGAATCAAATCTATGTGCATGAAATCTTAGAAGGGTTAAAACAATTAGATGCAACGAAAGGCTCGGGACCGGATGGAGTTCCTCCTTTGTGTATGAAGACTTTAGCAGCTGAGCTTACTTCTCCATTGTTTTGGCTTTTTAATATGTCACTGGAATCCGGAGACTTTCCAAAATTATGGAAGAGCTCATTTCTAGTGCCTATTTTTAAGTCTGGTAAAAAATCTGATATTCGTAATTATCGGGGTATAGCCCTGATCTCTTGCATTCCAAAACTTTTTGAAGCAATTGTGAATGAAAAATTATTCAACCAAATCAAAAATAGAATAACTACTAATCAGCATGGGTTTTTTAAAGGTCGTTCGACAACCACAAATTTACTAGAATTCGTTAATTATTCTCTGGAAGCAATGGATAACGGAAACCATGTAGAGGTTTTGTACACAGATTTTAGTAAAGTATTTGACCGTGTCGATATACCTATGCTTATATTTAAATTGCAAAAAATGGGAATCCAGCCCAAACTCCTCAAATGGCTTAATTCATACCTAACCAACCGTGATCAAGTTGTAAGATTTAAAGGAAGCCAATCAACACCTATTCATACCACTTCATGAGTCCCACAAGGCTCACATCTAGGACCACTTTTATTCATTCTATTTGTAAATGACTTATCTTTTATTCTTAAGAAACTAAAATTTTAATCTACGCTGACGACATGAAACTTTATTTAGAAATAAAAATGCAGAGGACATAAACGCGTTTAAGAATGAAATATTGTTGTTCCATACTTGGTGTAACAAAAGTCTGCTACAACTGAATGTTAAAAAATGTAACTTAATTACCTTCAGTCGAAAACGAAACATACCTAATATACAAATAACTTTAGGCAATCAGAATGTAGAGAAGTGTGATAGAGTTAGGGACTTAGGTGTTGTCCTAGACTCTAAACTTACGTTCATTGATCATTATAACACAATTATAAACAGAGCTAAAAACATGCTAGGATTTATTAAACGTTTTTGCTATGACTTTCATGACCCGTACACGATAAAAACACTATACATTGCTTATGTCAGGTCAATACTTGAATATTGTAGCATAGTTTGGTCTCCATTTACAATAACACACGAAGAAAGAATAGAGTCAGTACAGAAGCAATTTTTTGTTATATGCACTAAGAAAACTAGGTTGGACTGTATTTCCTTTACCATCGTATAAGGCTCGATGTATGCTTATCAATATTCAAACATTAAAAGAGCGTCGTGAATTCGCTATGGCGTCATTTATAAATAATATAGTCTCACAAAGAATTGATTCAATGGAAATTCTATCAAAATTAAACTTTAACATACCAACAAGGCATTTAAGACATCGACAGTTATTTGCAACAAATTATCATCGCACGAACTATGCAAAATATGGACCGATTAACCAAATGATGGCTAATTACAATATCCATTGCAATAGTATAGATTTTACAATGTCGAAAGAAAAATTAAAACAATATTTCCGCGCGTGCTAGGTTTAAGTTAAGTTAAGTACTTATTGTATTGTAATTAGAACGGTCTACAACTGATTGACGACGACAAATAAATAAATAAATAAATAAATAAATTATGGCATTACACAAGATATAGCATTAGTTCGATCTTAGTGCGATTGAAAATTATTTCACTGCTTTAGCATCTCATTGGTCTCAATAACACCAACTAGCGATTTGAAGCGATTCAATATGCAACTAGCGATTTGAAATTGGTTCACTGTTGTAGAACCCCTTGGTCCGAAATACACCTTGAAGTTAGCACCTTGCTGTACATATTTTCGCCTTTGTTTTGATTTGCTGTGTTATTTTGACAGACTATTTGAGAGTGTGTTCGTGTGAGTTCATTATTAGGGGCGCATTATTAAGCTTGGGACCGATGTGCTAGTACTGACTGAGCCAAGAAATAAATCGTTTTTGTATGGGACCTACTGGTCTTAGAGTTAGTCTAGGATCACTGACATTTATATAAAGTCCGGCCCAACTGGCAGCTTGCATGTGTTAGAAGAAAAAATATTGTAAACATTGCTGAGCAAGAGAGTGGTGACGTCACAGTACCATAACATTTCTAGAACGTGTATAGATTTAATTGAAATGATTAATTTAAAACGTTTGTTGAACTTATTGTTCAATGAAACAGACACACAAGCATCTCGAAGCTTAATCCTTTACTTCCCTGAAAGATTCTCAATGTTTTTAAATGCAAAAATACGTTCTTTTCATGTTGAACAGAAGTAAATCCATACTCTGCTCCACCCTGTTCTATGTAGTTTACGGATTTTTTCGAACTTGTCAATCGTTGCACATTCCGTGCCTTTTTCTAAGAGGTGTGCAACAGTTGGCGAGTTTTTAGACTGTGTAACAATTGGTCCAGGCTTAGAAATCTATAAACTAACGTCGAACACAAAGTGAAGGGCTGGCGTAATAAAACCTCTCATTTGGCTTTTCGAAGGTTAAAAACATTTTCTTGTTAATTCAAGGTTCAAAGAAAAACTTTAATTATATATATTGCAAGTTTCACGAATTCCTAGACATTTGTGAAGATTGTGCATGCAGTGTATTTTTTTCGCACTAAGCTTTTCCCAAAAATTTGCATTAACAGTTATGTTTGCATTTAGCGTGCATACTGATAGAATTTGCAATGTCTCGCCCCTCACGCATTTTACATTCTTACCCCTAAAATATGTTTGGCCCTTCTGGCAACACTGTATGTTTATATGTTTTTATACAAACGACAATAACAACAACTTTGTGTATTCCTAACCGCCATCGCAATAAGTGAAATATAATTAACAGTGAAAGTAGCTCTGCGTTTATATCTTTTATTTTCATCCTTCCGAAGCCAATACGCGTGTGTCTGCTAGTGCTCTGTTTAATCTGTCCGCCCACAGGTTATGGGCCCAGAGTAAGTGCCGGAAGGTAGAAAACATTGCGAAAAAGTGATACCATAGTGCTGTTTGTTGTTTCGCGTCGCGAGTGTCTCTTGTGTGAAGAGAAGATGGCAGACTTAGGTAAACTTGCGTTTGCAAAGCTCAACAACACCAACTGGCAGAGTTGGAAATTCCGTATGGAAATGTTGTTGATGCGGGAAGAGCTATGGTACGTGATTGCCGACGCGAAACCGGCTGTGGTGACGGCGCAGTGGAAGAAAGACGAACAAAAAGCTCGCGCTACTATCGGGTTGTGTGTTGAAGACAACCAGTTTAGCCTGGTAAAAAGTGCTAAAGATGCGAAAGAATTTTGGGAACAACTGCGTACGTACCACGAAAAAACAACGATGACTTCTCGCGTTTCGTTGTTGAAGAAATTGTGTTCGTTGAACTTGTGCGAGGGTGGTGATATGGAGAAACACCTCCAAGAAATCGAAGAGCTGTACGATAGGCTGTCGACAGCTGATCTAAATTTGCAAGAACCGTTGCGAATCGCCATGATTCTTCGAAGTGTGCCGGACTCTTATGGCGGGTTAGTAACAGCCTTAGAGGGTCGTCCGGATACTGACTTAACTGTGGAACTAGTGAAGTCAAAGTTGCTCGACGAATATGAGCGAAGAAAGGAAAAAGTGGCGGTTCAAGAAGTGATGCGAGCGCGATGAAAAGTTCGACGACGCGACGGAAGCAAAGTGGTGCCGTACAAGACCGGAAGTGTTTCCATTGTGGAAAGCCGGGACACCTGCAGCGAGATTGCTGGCAGCTTACGAAGCAGAAGAAAAGTGGTGAAGAGCGGAAGAGGCCCGAAGAAAAACAAAGCGCGAAGCAGGTGAAGAACAGTAATAGTGGTGTGTGCTTTATGGTTGGAAGTAATTCACGCGGGTCGTGGTTTATCGACAGTGGAGCAAGCTGTCACATGACTGGTGACGAAAGTTTTTCTCGACGCTCAAGAAGAAAACCGGCCCAAACGTTATTTTGGCCGATGGTAAAGTGGCGATGACAGCCGGATACGGCGAAGGTACAGTGCTCGGTGTGAATGGTGAAGGTGACGCAGTTGACGTGAAGCTTGTTGACGTTTTGTACGTTCCATCGTTGACAAGTGGCCTAGTCTCGGTGGACAAGCTGACTGCGAATGGATTCACTGCTGTTTTCAAACAGGACGGATGTGAGATCCGTGACGCTACCGGCTTATTGACGGTAGTAGGTGAGCGCTCTGGCTGTCTGTACCGGCTGAAGCTAGCAGAATCGTCGAAGAAAGTTGAAGGTAAGGCACACACCATTAATTGTCAGCATCAGTGGCACCGGCGTTTGGGACATAGGCATCCGGACGCGATCAAAAGGATTCGCGAAGAGAAGTTGGGCATCGGTATGCACGTTACCGATTGTGGTATCCGGGAATGCTGTGAGCCGTGTCTCGAGGGGAAGTCGGCAAGAAACCCGATTCCCAAAGTAGCAGAGAGGAAGTCGTCACAGGTTTTAGACCTGGTGCACACTGATCTGTGCGGACCAATGCGGACAACAACGCCCGGCGGTAAACGGTTTCTGATGACGATGATCGATGACTACAGCCGTTTCACCGTCGTTTATCTACTGGAGAAGAAATCCGAGGCGCCGGCGAAGATTGTGGAGTACGTCCGATATGCGAGAATTTTTCAACCGAAAACCCCGTATTATCCGCTCAGACGGTGGAGGCGAGTATGCGAACAAAGAATTGCGAGATTTCTTTGTCAAGGAGGGCATCAAAGCACAGTTCACCACAGCGTATACACCGCAGCAAAATGGTGTAGCTGAGCGGAAGAACCGGTCGCTGCAGGAGATGGCAACGACAATGCTACTTGATGCAGGCTTGCACAAGCGGTATTGGGGCGAGGCTGTGCTCACGGCTTCGTACTTACAGAATCGGCTTCCGTCACGATCGGTGGACAAGACTCCTTACGAAAAGTGGTACGGGAGGAAACCAGTACTTAGCCATTTAAAAGTATATGGATGTCCTGCTTACGTCCACATTCCCGACGTCAAACGGGGAAAGTTCGACAGTAAGGCGATAAAGTTGCGGTTTATAGGGTACTCAGACGTCCACAAGGGTTACCGTTTCGTTGATACCTCGACTGACAAGGTTACGATAAGCCGTGACGCCAAGTTTTTGGAGATGGACGACGGATCGTCTCGCAGAACAGATTCGGGAGCAGCATCTGCTGAAAGTTCGTCCAGCGATGAAGTGGATTGGCCTCTTCCGAGAGTGGAACCAAGGCAGCAGTCAGCGGAAGAAGAATCAGACGGCGCTGAAGAAGAAAATGAAGAACTGGCGAATGAAGATAGTGAGTGTGAAGACTATTTCGATGTGAACGATCCCGATCCAGATGTAGACCCTCTTATAGTGAAAGACGAGCGCGAAGACGACGAAGTGAACAGTGAAGAAGTTAGAGATGAGAGCCGGCAAGGTCGTCGGACCAGGGCGTGCTACCAAGTCGATTGTCAGATTATTTGGTGGGCGTCGTCCAGCAGAAGGTAGAAGAACCAGCGACTTTCCAGCAAGCAGTGTCCAGTTCGGAACGTGTGGCGTGGAAGGCAGCGATGGAAAGTGAAATCCAGTCGCACAAGCAGAATGGGACGTGGGAGTTGGTGCCGCTTCCGAAGGGCAAGAAAGTTGTAGGCAGCCGTTGGGTCCACAAAGTGAAGCGGAACGAATCCAACGAAGTGGTCCGCTATAAGGCGCGGATTGTTGCCCAGGGGTTCACGCAGTGCTACGGCGTTGATTACGATGAAGTTTTTGCTCCTGTGACCAAGCACGCCACACTGCGAGTCCTACTGTCCCCTGGCTGCGAAGAAGAAAATGATAGTGAAGCATTTGGACGTGCGCACCGCGTACCTCTACGGAGACATAGAAGAGGAAATTTACATGCGTCAGCCACCCGGCTACGAAGTTCGTGTGAGGAGGAGATTGTGTGTCGGCTTCGAAGAAGTATTTATGGACTGAAACAGTCCGCTCGATGTTGGAACCGGAAGTTAACCGGTGTTCTGAAAGAAATGGGATTCCAAGCAAGTTCAGCGGATCCGTGTCTATTCGTGACAACCAGCAATGGCAAGAAGGTGTACATGATCGTGTACGTGGATGATTTTCTCGTCGGATCTGAGAGCGAGGCAGAGTTAACTCGTGTTCAGAAGCAGCTGAGTAATCACTTTGATATTGTCAATCTCGGTGATGTCAAGCACTTCCTAGGGCTGGAAGTTCGAAGGGAGAACAACGTGTTCAGTGTTAGTTTGGCCAACTACATTGACAAGCTGGTTTCACGAGTAGGTCTAAGCGAAGCGAAGACAGCAAGAACGCCCATGGATCAGGGCTATCTGAGAGAGGAGGTTGAGAGTAAACCGTTCGAAGATGGCACGAAGTATAGGAGCGTGGTCGGTGCACTCTCTATGTAGCGGTGTGCGCGTCCAGATATTGCAACGAGCGTTGGGATTCTTGGCCGGAAGTTTAGCGCACCTACGGAGGCGGACTGAACCGCCGCAAAGCGCGGTGCGTGATACCCGAAAGGTACCAAAGACTGGAGACTGAATCTTGGTGGCAAGAAGGCTGGAAGAATTGGCGGCATTTTCGGACTCGGACTGGGCAGGAGACAAAAGTACCCGGAAGTCAACAACGGGCTACGTGGTGTACTACGGAGGAGGAGCAGTTTGCTGGGTGAGCCGTCGGCAAAGTTGTGTGACGCTATCGACGATGGAGGCCGAATACGTCGCTCTGGCCGAAGCGTGCCAGGAAGTTGTATGGCTGAGGCGACTCCTAGAAGATTTTGGCGAAGAACAAGTGAAACCAACAGTGATTAATGAAGACAACCAGGGATGCCTGAGCTTTGCCCGTTCGGAGAGATCCAGCAAGCGCTCAAAGCACATCGAAACCAAGCACCATTTTGTTCGAGATCTGTGCGACAGAGGAGAGGTGATGCTTCAGTACTGCCCTACGGATCAGATGCCAGCAGACGTCCTCACGAAGCCGTTGGGTTTCGTAAAGCACCAACAGTTTGCGGAACAGTTGGGACTGTTTGGTGAGCGACCAAGTCAAGGTGAGGTGTCTAACCATTGAGGAGGAGTGATAGAATTTGCAATGTCTCGCCCCTCACGCATTTTACATTCTTACTCCTAAAATATGTTTGGCCCTTCTGGCAACACTGTATGTTTATATGTTTTTATACAAACGACAATAACAACAACTTTGTGTATTCCTAACCGCCATCGCAATAAGTGAAATATAATTAACAGTGAAAGTAGCTCTGCGTTTATATCTTTTATTTTCATCCTTCCGAAGCCAATACGCGTGTGTCTGCTAGTGCTCTGTTTAATCTGTCCGCCCACACATACCCGAAAAAAAAATCTCATAGATTTACAGTTGAATGTATTGTAACCATACTGTTGGTGTAACTCTTCGCCACTGTCGACTGACTTCATCCAACCGTGCGCAACTTAGCTACATCACTTCTTGACAGGCCTATTGAAACCCATTTGACAGCAAGGCATTATTATTTCCGCTAGTTTTTCTGGATTAATTCAGTTGCAGACCACATTAAAGTTTACACGAGGAGACATTAAAGTTTACACGAGGAGACCAATTAAAGTTTATACGAGGAGAATAATTGAATTTGTACGAGAAGACCAATTGTAAGTTGTATTATTTTGTAAAACGCCCTTTATAACAATTTTTCCCATAAATATAGCTTTGAGCTCGCCATACATCTAACCCCTGCGTGCTGCAAAGAGCTTTCGAAAAATTCCCTCAACAAAACTCAAAGAATTGAGGTTATCACGTTGGAGTAAGGGCAACAGGATGCCAGAGACCAGCCGATTCGATTGCGTGTTGTGCGACCAGGCCAACAACATCGATAATATGGTCATGTGTGAAGTGTGCAACAAGTGGTTCCACTACGGATGTGCTGGATACGATGAGGAAAAAATAGACGAAGTCTGGAAGTGCAACCAGTGCGTTAGCGCAGGCCACTCGGAAGGTGAGAACATACCGGAGAATAATTCCAATGGGAATGTCATCGGAGGAAGTAACCCGATCAGCGAACGCACCCGTCTCAACTTAAAACTGCTGGAGGAGCAAAAGGCACATCTGCTTAAGGAAATCGAGCTGGATCACTCAAATCAGCTCGCACGGAAGAAACTGCAACTGGAGAAGGAGATGTTGAAGGCACAGTACGACATTTTGAATGACACACGTGATGGCGCCGGTACTACAAGCGGAGAAACGGAAAACATCGGCCGTACTGCAGAGTGGATGAGTCGGTTGAATCAGGTCACTGCGTGCACAAATCAGCAAATAATTGCCTCAGCTAGCACAATGACGATTTCTACGACCAACTCCGAATTGATGTCACAGTTTTCTGCTGCTGGGAGTACCCAAATGGCCATGCCTATGTCATCTTTTTCGTCGATGCCGCCCGCAACCCTCGCTCCTGGTTATGGGCCGAAAACCATCATCCAATCGTCAGCACCCGCTGGTATCTCTTCGAAAGAATCGAACTACGGCCATCCGTCGCAGGTATTGGGTCAAACGTCGGGCTACATATACGACTTCCAGGCCGGAGGCGGATCATTCCAGCTGGATTCATCGACACCGACCACGAAGAAAAATTGGATCAATTTGGCATCGGGCTACACCCATCCTACGCAATGTTTACCGTCAACAATCAGTTCAGTGGGTCAGCTTGGAGGTTACCCCGCCACAGGGAGAACGTAAGCCAACCGTATCAGGTAACGAATAGCGTAGGAAGTATAGTTTCGTTAGGTTCAGTCCCCTACCTGCAATATACCAATAATAGTGTAAGCCAATGCAATTTGTCAGGAAACCCAATGAATGTAAACCAATCCTATGTACCTTTGATATTGCCTTCAAATCCTCCCCAACAATACTCTCACGTACCCTGTTGGCCACTCGTTACCAATTATGAATGCCAACGTATCGCAAGTGCCTCTACTGAATCAACCATCAACGCTTTCGAATAATCAAGTGCCGGTAGTGAATCGTGAAGCAAATGCGCCCACACCTCGTCAACTGGCGGCGAGACATGTGATGCCTAGGGACCTGCCAGTATTCAGCGGAATTTCGGAGAAATGGCCAATGTTTTTTAGTGCCTTCAACACATCCACAGAAGCCTGTGGGTATAGTGATGTGGAGAACCTTGGACGCCTTCAAAGGTGCTTGAAGGGCGTCGCTTTGGAATCAGTTCGCAGCCGACTTCTGCTCCCCGCATCAGTGCCGCAAGTGATGCAGACGTTGCAGATTCTATAGGGGCGACCGGAGCAGATAATTTACGCCCTGCTTTCGAAGATTCGAGAAGTTCCTGCACCAAAGGCGGAAAACCTGCAAACGCTCATAGCCTTTGGCATGACAGTGCAGAACTTCGCGACCATTTGGAAGCTGCTGGTCAAGTTTCACACCTTTCAAACCCAGTGCTACTGCAGGAGCTAGTAGACAAGTTACCGGCTCACCTCAAACTGGAGTGGGTAACATTTAAACGGCAGTTTCAGGTGGTCGACTTGCGCGTGTTCGGTAGATATATGTCGAACTTGGTATCAGCAGCGGCAGAGGTGTCTCTATCAATGGATTCCAAAGGGACGAAGCTAAAGAAAGAGGAGAAGGTGAAAAGTTTCGTCAACGCTCATCTAGCATCAACAAGTGCAACGGATTCACCGAAACCTAAATCGGAGTCGCCGAAAGCTGTCGCGTCTATTTCCTGTCTCATCTGTGGGAATCCGGATCATCGAGTGAAGAACTGTGAAGTCTTCGAGAAGATGAATCGAGAAGATCGCTGGAAAGCTGTGCATACCCATTACCTGTGCCGAATGTGTCTCGGGAAACACGGTAGGAAACCATGTCGGTCTCAAGTGCGCTGCAATGTACAAGGTTGTCAAATTCGACATCATCCACTCTTGCATGGTACTCCAGTGAACCCACCCCTCGTACCAAGGCAAACACCACTACGAGCCAGTGCTCCGCAACCAGAAACCCAGAATGAAGGTGTTAACGCTCATCGTACTGCGAGCTCTACATTATTTCGCATCCTACCGGTTAAGCTCTTCAACAAGGAACAGATTATCAATACGCTGGCATTCATCGATGAGGGATCGTCCGTTACGCTAATGGAGAAGAGCCTCGCCGATGCACTACAGGTTGCAGGAGCAAGGAAACGTCTATGCCTGACCTGACGGGCAACATCACTCGGGAAGAAGAAGACTCCATGCAAGTGGAAATCGAGATTGCGGGAGCTGGAGGAAAGAAGCGATACGCGCTCGACGACGTAAGGACTGTGGAATCACTGGCGTTACCAAAGCAGACGCTGCGGTACAAGGAGCTTTGCGAACGTTATGGGCACCTCAGGAAACTACCGATAAAAGATTTCGAATCCAAAGCACCAGGTATACTGATCGGTGCGAAGCATACCATCTTACCGCTACCCAGCAAATAAGAGAGGGTCAACTAGGTGAACCAATTGCTGCCAAAACTCGCCTCGGTTGGGCGATCTACGGAGCGGCGCCAAAAGGAACCACATATCCCAGCTACAATCTTCATATCTGTGGATGCGACAAGGAGAATAACCTACACGAGCTAGTGAAGCGAGTATTTTACGGTCGAAAATACAGGGGTGTCAGTAGACCGGAGCCTCGAGTCCGAGGACGACAAGCGGGCTAGATCTATACTCGAGAGTACAACAAAGCGGACCGAAAATGGATTTGAAACCGGCCTGCTATGGCGCTACGATTATGTAGAATTTCCTAAAAGCTACGGGATGGCGGTCCGACGGCTACAATGCTTAGAGCGACGATTGAAAAGAAATCCGGAGGTGATGAAAAGCGTGAAACAGCAGATAGTGGAATATCAAGAGAAAGGATACATCCACGAAACAATGGAGGATGAACTACAATCAGCTGATCAACGTCGGATATGGTATCTTCCGGTTGGCGTCGTACAAAACCCGAACAAACCAAATAAGATCCGCATAGTGTGGACGCAGCAGCTACTGTGGACGGAGTCTCCTCAACAGTATGCTGCTGAAAGGACCAGATCTAGTAGTACCCCTACCAGAAGTTCTATATGGCTTTCGAGAACGGAGGATTTCAGTTGTAGGAGACATAAAGGAAATGTTCCATCAACTTAAGATGCGACGAGAGGATCGTTTCAGCCAGTTATTTGTCTGGTTCGGAGAAACGGGTGAAGGAGTGCGAACTTTCGTAATCGACGTGGCAACTTTCGGATCGACGTGCTCACCATGCTCGGCACAATTCGTCAAGAATCTGAATGCCGCTGAACAGGCAGAGCAGTATCCTAGAGCAGCAGAAGCAATCCAACGTCGCCACTACGTCGACGACTATTTGCAGAGTTTCGACAGCGAGGAAGAAGCTTGCCAGGTCGTAGATGAGGTGAAACTAGTGCATAGACAAGGCGGCTTCATCATCCGAAACTGGTTGTCCAACTCATCCGAAGTGCTCCGACGGGTCGGGGAAGCTGATTTCTCAGCAACGAAGATTGTTGGAGCGACGGAACATCAAGTAGAGCGAGTGCTTGGAATGCAATGGAATGCAGAAGAGGATGTGTTCGTGTTTTCCAGTAATGTTGACGTGGAAGCAGTTATCCCTACGAAGCGAAGTATTTTGCGCTACGTAATGAGCCAGTTCGACCCATTAGGCCTTCTCTCTCATTTTCTGATTCATGGACGTGTAATTATTCAAGATATCTGGCGTACGAAGGCCGGTTGGGACGATGAAGTGGAGGGCGCAATTATGGGACGATGGCGGGATTGGGCTGGAATGTTTAAAGAGTTAGGAATCATTCAAGTACCACGCGCGTATTTCCGGGCGTATCGTCAGAAGATATCGAAGACCTTCAGCTACACGTTTTTGTAGATGGCAGCGAAACAGCATATGCGTGCGTCGCTTACTTTCGAGCCGTTATCAATGGTGAATTCCATAGTGCTCTCGTATCTGCCAAGGCCAAGGTAGCGCCGTTAAAAACTCTCTCGATCCCGAGACTCGAACTCCAAGCGGCACTGATAGGGTGCAGGCTTATGAAAACGTTATGCAGTGGCCACAGCCTTCCAATTAAACGTAAAGTATTCTGGACAGACTCCAAAACCGTGCTTTCCTGGATACATTCCGATCATCGCCGCTACAGACAGTTCGTTGCTTGTAGAATTGGAGAAATTCTGACCAAATCCAATCCCGAGGAGTGAAGTACGTACCATCGGGGCTCAACTCTGCGGGATGACGGTACAAAATGGCGCAACAAACCAAACTTGAAGCCCGACGGTCGATGGTTCAAAGCGACCGGAGTTCCTGAGATGCCCGGAGGCTCTGTGGCCGCGACAAGCAGACCCAGAAATCACCGAAGAGGAAATTCGACCTTGCCTGGTCCATTTGAACGATCAGCAAGAGGAGATCATCGACTTGAATCGCTTTTCTAAGTACGAGAGACTCTGGCGAACAGTTGCGTACCTATTCCGCTTCGTGGATAACTGTCGACGGAAGCGAACGAAACAACAGAGATCGACCTCCCACCCTAGCAGAGAACAACTTGCACGGGCCGAGAGTGCTCTTTGGCGGCTGACTCAACGATCTTCGTTTCCAGAAGAGTGGATAATACTCAAGAAATCAAAAGATGGCGCCCAGTCAAGGATTGATCGCACCAGCCGGATCTACAAGCTATCGCCGTTCATTGACGAATGTGGAGTGATTCGAATGGATACGCGTATCACTGGGGCAATCTTCGTGCCATACGATACGAAATTTCCCGTAATTCTTCCGAAGGGACACCGCTTAACGAACCTGATTGTCGACTGGTACCATCGACGATACCTCCATGCAAATCGGGAAACGGTCATCAACGAAGTGCGTCAGCGGTTCTACGTGCCCTGTCTCCGTGCGCTCGTACGGAATATAGCAAAGCTCTGCATGTGGCAGAGTGTCAAAGGCCAAACCATCATATCCACGCGAAGCGCCGCTTCCGGAAGCGAGACTTAGTCCGTACATCCGGCCGATCACGTTCGTTGGCCTCGACTATTTTGGTCCTATGATGGTCAAAGTTGGACGTTCACTAGTTAAGAGATGGGTGGCACTGTTTACTTGCCTTACCATCCGAGCAGTGCACCTACACACTCAATTTTGTTTTTTCATTCCAGCAAAATGATTTGCTGTTTGTTCACCAGCAATTTCCTATTTTGCTGAAATCCAGCAATCGGTTTTACAAACAACTGAAAAACAGCAATTGGCAAAAATGTTACTGAAATCCCAGTAACCCTGTTTACCTGTCACATATAAGTCACGCATCAAGTTGTGAGTTCTTTGGTAAACTGGAAAGCATTCAAAAAATGGATTATACAGATACAGAAATCACGGAAACTTAAACGTAGAAAACTACACGCAAAGAAATCACTTGCTTTGAATCAACAAAATATTTTGTTGGTATGTCAAACCGAAGTTTCTATTTGTTTCAATTCATAAAACAGTTCAAAATCAATTCAAAATTTCATTCAAATTAAATCAATAAAATTATTCAAAGTAATCACTGCTGTGTGATTCAGAACAATCACATTTATTTTTCAACTCAAATGATTAATTAATTGCTTGAACAAAGTATTTTGTCACTCCTAAGAAATCGCTCTGCTTTGAATCAACAAAATATTTTGTTGGTATTAAAGCAAGCTTTCTGTTTGTTTCAATTCATAAAAAAGTTCCAATCAATTCCAAATTCCATTCAAATCAATCCAATATTTTCTTTTAAAGTAATCACTGCTGTGTGATATTAATTTAAATAATATTTGATTTATAACAACCACATTTATTGTTTCACGCAAATGTTTAATTTATTGTTTAAACAAATTATTTTTTTACGCTAAGAAATCACTCTGTTTTGAACCAACAAAATGCTTTTGCTACTTTACAAAACCAAGGTTTATATTTGTTTCAATTCATGAAAAAGTTCTAAATCAATTCAAACTATCATTCTTATCAAACCAGTTGAATTGTTTAAAGTAATCACCGCTGTATTATATTCGTTTAAATAATATTTGATTTATAACAATCACATTTATTTTTTAACTTAAACGGATAATTTACTGTTTTTATAAATTATTTTTACATATTGTCAGCCTGCCGAGCATGCTTATTGTTACTGTACAAAAGTTTCACAATGCTGACAAGTAGCTGCATCTGTCTTTGCCTCCGGTAGTTTTTCTAATGTAAGTATAAACATAATATATTATAATTTGTTGATATATATCAAGATTCTCAAGAAGTTATTGTCGTTGTAGATAACTGCAGTTGATCCAAAATCAGACTCTACAGTGCACAACACAGGCGATTCAACATCGACGTTACGTTTAAGGAGCAAATCATGAGAAAAATCGGACTGCGGTCTGCCGCGAGCATAGTCGTTATATCATGGCCGTAGAGAACCACATGTCTAATCAGCGTCTTGTCTCGTCAACTTCGTGCCGCGGAGATTTTAACTTGACCATAGTGGGACGATGTCCTGCCAAAATGTGAGAATACAGAAATAATTTGAACAAATAAACACTTCATTTATTTCAATAAATCATGAATTATTATTTCAATTCAATGGTTTTGTTGTATTAATTCATCAATGTTTATTAATTCAAGAAATGCGCTTAGTTGCTTAAAAAAAATATTTTGTTTCAAACAACAAAACCCTCAGTTTAATTCTATAAAGCATGAGATTTTATTTCAATTCAATGGTTTTGTTGTATTAGTTCATCGGTGTTTATTATTTCAACTAATGCGTTTAGTTGGTTTAAGAAAACATTTTGTTTTGAGCAATAAAACATGATGTTCAATTCTATAAAGCATGAAGTTTTATTTCAACTCAAAGGTTTTGTTGAATTAGTTCGTCAGTTTTATTGGTCCATATTTAAACCAAAATTTTAGTTGAATTGATTCCTAGTTTGAATTGGAATAACTACGTATTTTTTTGCGTGTATGATTTCGAAGAAATTGGTAAGTAAAATGTAATGGAAAAAACATTTGATTTCTGCATTTTGATGTTTTAAGACGAAAAAATGGCGGATTAATTTGGAGTAAACTGATGTTTATTTCAACGGTTTAACTTATACCTCTTTTGGATTTTCATTTTATTTTATGTACCTGCATGTGCAATACTTAAATAAAAAAACCGATACACCGATAGATAGTAATTTCCTCAGACATATATCGGAGATTGTGAATATAAGTAAGGATTGGATTGCTTTATTATCCTAAAAGTTTTAATCAATATTGAAGATTGTCCGAAAAAGATGCCTCAACTTTGTTTTTATTTATTTTTATTCAATTTTTTTTAGTAAACAGTGCGCTGATATTTAAGCAGCGCCAAAAAAGTGCTGGGCAAACAGAAAATTATGGGGATTGTGGGTTTGCTGGTCGTTCAGCAAATCACAAGCAAGTTTGCTAAAGTTACAGTTATGTGCTGTCACTTTCATGAAATTTGTTTTTGCTGGAATAACAGTAATATTTATTTTGCTGGATAGATTGCTGGTTTTACAGATCGGCAAAATCCAGCAAAATTTTTGCTGATTTCCAGCCAAATAAATAAGTGTG